>CM076584.1:1171317067-1171554719 GCA_034641835.2 Pinus albicaulis | reverse complement strand
GGCTTCTGGAAGGAGTTCTGTAAGGTCAATTAACAACTCAGGATAGGAGGGGAATTCTGTGTTGCCGCTATGGTCATTTAGCCATTGTAAAGAGGGCCCTCTAGAGTCCACTGCAGACTCTCTGGATCAACTTAATTACAGAGGAAAAATGGATGACTTTGGCACGCGTTCCACTGACTTAGATTATTTTGAAGATATAGTGCAAATAGCATGGGTGCCTAATTTTCAAGATTCCACTGATTTAACCTACGTGGATTTTGTAAAGCATGTTTCTAATGTTGGGTATGATGCATGCTGTGAAATCAATAGTACCTCCAAAAACAAGATTGGGTAGGGAATTGGTGATATGCACGAGAACGGATCTGAGGCAAGCATTGCATGCTCAGTTTTTGGACATGAATTACATGAGACATAGTAGTACTATTCTTTTGTTGGAGACTTTGGGCTGTCCACAACCTGAAGTTTACCGCTTCTTATTTACGTTATTGTAAGTGTATATAAACATGGGCAGGCCTTTATTAAAGTACGTTTATGTGCTTTCGATTCATCTAATGAGTGTTTGTTTCTACATGAACATTTGTAACCATGGCCCCTGCTGGATGAACAGAACTCACATTTGGGCTTCACTTAGCCATTAATGTGACCTGAAACTGAGATGTGGTTTGGCTGTAAATTTCCAAAAATATTCAGCAAGTTTCTCTCAGGAAATTTTGGTGACCAATCAAACTTATTATACATGAGATTCTTGGTTTGGATGTCCTGTTGAAGCAGCATAAAATGACCATACCAATACGTATAACCAAGGACAGGGAAATTCGAAGGAAAGAAATTAAACTTTTGATGATTCCGTGAAAAAGCTTTTACTTGTGTTCATGAGATATAATATTTGAGTATCTAGTACTGCTAACTCATTGCCGGTATCGCAAAATCAAGCACAAGTGATATTTTCGTTTTGCTGAATTCTTTGTACTGCTGATTGGACATATAAATACTCTATTTATTATAAAAAATGGGACGAGGACAGGAGTGTAATTTACCTTAGCTTCAATGTATAATCCTTACCGTTATCTTCTGTGATTACAAGCAATTTTAAAACTGTTAATGGTCAGCGCTATTTCTTAAATTTAGAAACAGTAATATTATGTTTCTTCAAATTGATGCTGCTGATTGTCATTTGCACATCCCAGAAACAAAAAGTATGTGCTTCACCATAGCCTTATGGAAGAAATTCAAGTTCCTCTCTCCTTATTTTTCAAGTTCAGTGCCCACTGATAACAAAATTTTCAAGATAATGATTAGCAAACTTTGGTTTGAGTAAGTGCCTAAATGTATGTTTTTTAATGACACCAACCCCTGAAACAGAAATTTGTACTGAGAAACAAATAGCAGCAATATCTTTTTCACTGATCAACTAGTCCAGAAAGCACTAGGTAGAGGTGCTAACCCAAAGATTCCAAGATAAAGGGAAGCAAACTCTACAATTTCCAGACTGTTTAGCAGAACTAGAAGAACGTGTTTTCCAAACTGCACGAGAACTACTTCCCTCACGAGTCACCATGTGCCATGCTTGGTCTCGGTGGTTCTCTTCCTTCTACTCCTAGTTCAACTACCATATCTTCATTGGAACCAACACCCCGAACTCCACTAGACAACGATTCACCATTTTGTAGTAGTGATTCGCTATTTGTACTAGTGATTCGCCATGATTTTACAAGATAATATAATCTCGTGAGAGATTCGCCAAAAAATTATATATACATATTATATTATTAATAAAATCGCCTTCCATTTTTCCTATGTATCATGGGGATTCGTCCATTTATTATATATATAACTCCTCTTCCTGGTGGTTGGAGGAAGGAGGATGCTACTTCAGCGGAGGTAGTGGATGCCACTGTCTATCGACAGTTGGTGGGGTCGCTTATGTATCTGGTCAATACACGACCCGATATATGCTATGCAGTTAACCAGCTTTCGCAAGCTATGGCTAAGCCTACCAAGCTCTTTTGGAAGGCAGGCAAGCATGTATTGCGCTATATCAGAGGCACATCGGGATATGGTCTATGGTACAGACAGGAGGATGGAGCGAAGCTTTCTGGCTTCACTGATGCAGATTGGGCAGGGAGCCCAACGGACCGGAAGAGCACTTCTGGAGGAGTTTTCGGCATTGGGTCGACAGCAGTTTTCTGGTACAGCAGGAAGCAGAGATCCGTGGCACTCAGTTCAGCAGAGGCCGAGTACATGGCAGCTAGCTTGGCTGCATGCGAGGCTATTTGGATGAGGAAGATCCTCGCAGGATTGTTCAGGTTGCATTTGGAGCCTACGGTGATCTACTGTGATAACCAGAGTTGCATTAAACTCTCGGCTAATCCAGTATTTCATGATAGGTCCAAACACATCGACATCAGGTACCATCATATCAGAGATTGTGTTCAGCGGAGAATCATGATGCTTTCATATGTTCCTACGGAGGATCAGGATGCCGACATCCTGACGAAGGCGCTCACCAGGAGCAAGTTCGAATTCCACAGAGGCAGGATAGGGGTTGCAGATAATCCATATCTTGCTGAGAGGGAGTGTTGAAAATGCAGCAAGATGATGGAGCTTATTGAAATGAAGTCACCTTCACTAAGTGGGCCCGCAGGCAAATTCTGGCGCAAAGTCTATTTTTAGACTATGTCTATTTTTAGACATATGGAGCATGGTCCAGGGGTTGCAGTATGTTATTCTTGGAGCATTGGTCATGTTGGTAAAAATAGATGGACCTCTATTTTTTTGACCTATAGGTCGAAGTCTATATTTAGACTGCCTATCCTAAAAATAGGGAAGTCAAATATTATTTACCCTTAATAATATTTGGACTATAAACTTCATTTTACTCTCTTAGAGCACTTCATTTCGAGCCTTGGAAGTGGCTCATGCATATGACAGAGGAATTACGCTATTCCTAAGGGTTTGGTGAGCTCATGCATGGTTGACTTCAGTTAGGACTTCAGTGGCAGAAGTTTGGTGGAGTTAATGAGACAGCTAGTGGAGTTGTGTTTGGTTTAATTTAGTTGAACTGGTTGAGATTAGTTTAACTAGCTAATCAACTAGTTATGAGTGGAGTGAATTAAATATTATTTAATTCATTAATTATTAACTCATTATTCAACTCAAGAACACATCAGTTCACTACAGTGCATGGACAGTTCAGTGGAGACCAGTGAAAGAGGTAGATGAAAGGGTGGAGTTAGCTATCAGTGGTGACATCAGTTGTGCATGAGATTTGCACCACACTTGGAGGAATTTCCCATGATGATTGCGCTGTCAAGCCAAGGAGATTCGAACCTTGGATCTCTACTTAGACAGGCCATGATTGCGCAATAGAGGCAAGGCAATTAGTGGTGAGTTTTGAACTAGTGACTTGTTCAAAACCAAGCTAGTTTGTGTGTAATTTTATGAGATAGTACTGAGTACTTGTGAGGAGTATTGTACTGATTTTGTTACATGATTTCTCCATTATAATATGCACAATAGCTACAGGGTTTTCAGCTATAAGCTTTCCCCATACATACTGTGTTAATGTGTATGATGATTTGATGTGCTATCACTTGTTTTATTTCCGCATGTGTGATGATCTGAGTGGAAGATATTATGTGTTGCATATAAATTCGAATTGTATGTGATTAGGATCGTCTCGGTGGATAATTAATCATTATTCAAAAAATTTCTACAGATAGAAAATACACTAAAGGTCATAAGTGTGCTGAGAAGAAATTATTTTACATAGATTGTGAAGAAGAGGAAGAAAATGAACAAGAAGAGGATATACACCAGGAACCAGCCATAGAAGAGGAAGAAATGAATCCGACCATATCGTGTAATGCATTGGCTGGAATTAACACTCCTCAAACTCTCAAGATAGAAGGCCATATCAAGAAGAAAAGGGTAATAGTGTTGATTGATTCAGGTAGCACCCATAATTTTATTCATTATAAGGTAGCCAAGGAATTAAATTGTTTCCTATACCCAGCACCAGAATCTCAAGTGATGGTTGCAAATGGAGGAACTATAAATTGCTCTGGAAAATGCCATAATATCAAGCTAACCATGGGGGAATATGTATTGACTAGTTCAATGCTTTCCATTCCTATGGGAGGTGCTGATGTTGTACTAGGAGTACAATGGTTACAATCTTTGGGGACGGTAGCTTTTAATTTTCAAGAACTTTTCTTGAAAATTTTTTCAGAAGGAAAGGAAGTCGAATTACGGGGTATTGAAGGGAAGCTGGGAAGGATAATAAGCTCTAATGTCATGAAAAAGCTTCTAAAGAAAGAACAACGAGGTGTAATTGCACAATTATGCTCACTAGAAGTTTCAACATCAAAATCATCTATTTCTGCAGATCTCCAACAAGTCTTGGACAATCATTCCAAGGTGTTTGAAACTCCCAAAGGACTCCCACCTATTCGTGATCATGATCATGCTATTCATTGGATTCCAGGAAGTGTTCCTCCAAACATCAGGCCTTATAGATATCCTTACTTCCAAAAGAGCGAAATTGAACGTATGATTGCAGAAATGTTAGAGGCGGGTATAATTCAACCTAGTCAAAGTTCTTTCTCTACTCCTGTAGTATTGATACACAAGAAGGATGGATCATGGCGAATGTGTCCGGATTATAGGGAACTCAATAAGCTCACCATTAAAGACAAATTTCCCATTCTTGTGATTGATGAATTATTGGATGAATTACATGGAGCAATTTATTTTACCAAGTTGGATCTTCGTTCAGGATATCATCAAATTAGAATGAAGACTGAAGATATTCCAAAAACAACATTTGAACTCATGAGGGTCATTATGAATTTTTGGTCATGCCTTTTTGGCCTTACCAATGCACCTTCTACATTTCAAGGGTTGATGAATTCCATTTTCAAACCCTTCCTTAGAAAATTTGTGCTAGTATTTTTTGATGATATACTAATCTATAGCAGGTCTTGGAAGGATCATGTTGAACATGTTGACAGGGTGCTCAAACTATTGCGGGAGAAACAATTATATGCAAAAACATCCAAATGTTTCTTTGGAGTACAAGAGGTGGAATATCTGGGTCATATTGTATCTCACGAGGGTGTTAAAGTAGACCTAACAAAATTAAAGCCATTAAGGAATGGAAAGTCCCCACAACCATAAAGAAGTTGCGAGGATTTCTCGGGTTAACAGGGTATTATCGCAAGTTTGTTAGGAATTATGGGAGAATAGCAGCACCTCTAACAACATTATTGAAGAAAGATGCATTTTCATGGACTCCTGAAGCAACTAAGGCCTTTGAACGTCTTAAAGAGGCAATGTGCCTAGCACCGGTCTTAGCTACACCAGACTTCACAAAAACCTTTATTGTGGAATGTGATGCCTCCGGAAATGGAATTGGTGCAGTTTTAATGCAGGAAGGAAGACCCATTGCTTTTGAAAGTCGTCCAATCAAAGGAAAGTATTTACAGAAACCTATTTATGAGAAGGAAATGTTAGCAATACTGCATTCACTAAAGAAATGGCGAACATACCTAATGGGAAGACACTTCAAGGTAAAAATGATCATGATAGTCTTAAACACTTTTTGGAACAAAGACTATCTTCAGAAGAGTAGCAAAAATGGGTCACAAAGATGTTGGGTTATGACTTTGAAATAATCTACAAAAAGGAAAGCTTAATGTTGTTGCAGATGCACTCTCAAGAAAGAATGAAGAGGTGGAAGCATTGCTTTGTGCCATTTCTATTATCCAACCAGATTGGATAACCGAAGCAAGAGATGAGTGGAAGAAGGACAAAGATGTATGGACACTCATTCAAAAGTTGCAGCAAGATCCTAGTACATCTGATACATTTAGTTGGAAAAATGATTCCTTATGGTACAAAGATGGCTTATATCTTTGTAAGAATTCCCAACTAAAACAAAAGATTCTTCTGGAATTGCACACTTCTCCTTTAGGAGGACACTCAGGATTTTTAAAAACTTACCACAGGGTGAAGAAGAATTTTTTTGGGATGGCCTTAAATCTGATATTCGAAAGTTTGTGGCGGAATGTTTGGTTTGCCAGCAGAATAAAGTGGAAACAATTAAGACCCCAGGACTTCTAAAACCTTTATCCATTCCAAGTCAACGTTGGGAGGAGATTTCAATGGATTTTATCACAGGTTTACCTAAGTCCGAAGGAAAGAGTGTCATCATGTTGGTAGTTGATAGACTTACCAAGTATGCACACTTTTGTGCATTATCTCATCCATTTAAAGCAAGTACAGTTGCTACTACATTTATGGACAGAATTCAAAAGCTACATGGAAGCCCAAGGGTCATTGTGAGCGACAGAGATCCCATTTTTACTGGAAATTTTTGGATAGAGTTATTTTCTTGTTTGGGTACTCAATTAGCTCATAGCTCATCTTATCATCCTCAATCTGATGGTCAAACTGAGATAGTAAATAAATGTTTGGAATGATATCTTCGTTGTTTTGTATCTGATAAACAAACACAATGGGTCAAGTGGTTACCTCTTGCTGAATGGTGGTATAACACTTCCTTCCATACTGCAGCAAAAATGACCCCATTTATGGCACTTTATGCATATCATCCACCATCCATCACATCATCTTTAAGGGAAAATTCGAAGGTTCAAGCAGTGGAAGATCACATCGAGCATCAGCAAGAAGTTCTCCAACTCTTAAAGGATAAACTGAATTTGGCACAAAATCGAATGAAACAACAGGCAGATCAACATCGTAGCGAGAGAAGTTTTGATGTAGGAGATTGGGTATTTTTACGGCTACAGCCATACAAACAAATGTCCCTCAAGCAAGCAAAGAAGGATAATAAATTATCGCCAAAGTACTATGGTCCTTACAAGGTGTTGCAAAATATTGGTACTATGGCATACAAATTGGAGCTTCCTGCTTCTTCGCGAGTACATCCAGTTTTCCATGCTTCATGCTTAAAGAAGGTTATAGGTGAAAATCTTCCAGTTCAAACAGTATTGCCAAAACTTGAAGAGGAAGGGAAAATCATATTGGAACCTGAAGCAGTCATGGAAACAAGAACTCAAAAACTACGGAATCGATCAACTTCAGAGTATATCATCAAGTGGAAGAACTTACCCACTGAAGATTCTACATGGGAGGATGAGAATTTTATACAAAAGCACCCGGAGCTACTCAAGCATTGAGGACAACACTTTTTTTGAAGGAGAGGGGCATGTTAGGTCCCTATATCACTAGTATAGTCCCTTATTATTTTTAGTGTAAACCCCTTATTGTTATTATTGTACCCTTGTAACCCCCATTTTGTTATTATTGTGCCCTTAAATTATTATTGTTAGGTCGAATAGGATTACATTGTGGCCCACTAGGATTACATTATGGCCCCATGGACTCCTATATATAGAAAGGAGGTTTTTTGAATTGTATCATCCAAGAATTGTTCATTTATGTAATTTATTGGAGGTTGCCCCCTCGAAGTGGCTCTTTTTGGAGCTTGTTACACAACATTTGCCCCCAACAAGGCATGATGCAAGTTTTCAGCTCCTCCAAGGGTTTCCTGAGGTGGTTCTGAATTTCTAGGTAGGGTTTTTGTTTGAGTCTCTTGGTCTAAATTCATCACATAAGTTTCAAAAGTGTTCTGGCCAAATATTTTCACCAATGACTTAGTGAAATTTACATAAGATGAAGCATTAACATTTTCAAAAGAAATGGACTCAATTTTCCACCATGCATGGGCCTTACCTCTCAAATGCAACGCTACAACCTTGATGGTTTCTTCTTCTGAAATGTGGTTCTGCTGTTGGAAGGTGTTTAGCTCCTCCACCCAATCTTTGGCTGAACATGAAGGTGAACCTCCAAAAGTAGACAGATGAAATCTATCTTGCTACTCCTTTCCCTTCACCTTAATCTTGCAAAACTCAGAAAAAGTGAGTTGATTTCTGAATTTCTAGGTGTGAGACTCGTACTCCTTCAGGAAATCACTAATGGTTTCATCCTTAGTCACCTTTCCTCCTTCTTCCATCTCCTCCATGGGAATTCTAGACCTTTGACTGTGCTGCTCTTCATGGTGTGTGGCCGCATGTTCACCTTCACCATGTGAAAATCTAGGGTTTACTCCGTTTTCAAAATTTATTTGAGATTATCCATCAATCTCCCTCCTAATATTTCTGAAATATTCATGGATTTTTTGCACATATTTGGAAATAATATTTTCGACTCTATCCTTCTTCCTCCTTCCAAGAGATGAAGTCTCTCTCCTGCTCAACTTTTTTCTTCCTTCTAGGTGATAATAGGAAGTGAAGGGGCCTTCCTTTTTTGTTTTCTCTTCCTCCTTGGGGAGGATCTTCTATATTCTAAACATAGATGATATCAGGCTCATCTTCTTCATCATCTTCTTCTGATATCGAACTAACAGGTTGTGCCGAGTTCGATGCTCCGATACCACTGTAGTATCCCTTTTTAGGATTGCTCAGCAAGGCATGCCTGAAAAACACATTTTTCAGGAATCGCTGTTATGAGGCTTGAACCCAGCACTTGGATCCCTTATAATAGAGCATATAAGTCTGAAATAAAATAGGAGGCTCCAAAGAAATCCTCTTATATGGTTTAAACAAGTCTCCCACCTCTAATGCTCTCCAAAAAATGCCTGGTAAAGGGGCTGCAGCATCATTTTACACAAGCAAGGAAATGACAGCGTAATTATTAGTGAGCCATGTCATATGAATATGTAATCAGCCATTATATGTATTTACAGCAGAAAATTTAGACAAATTCTTGAGGAATCTATTACTCAAAGCAAGCAAAGAGACTCAAGAACACATACTCAGGAGAATAGTGAAACACTGCTTTACATAGTTTATTCCAAGCTAAGACTACGCAGTCTATAGGGGATACTGCAGTAGTAAATACATAAATATAAAGATGCATAAATGTAAGCTCAAATAAATATGGGGGAGAAATCTCTCAACCCCTGAAAAGATGATACATCAATCCCTTAAGAGGATTGGCTGGAAACTAGACAAAATGGCACTCTTGCAGAAATGCCGGAGTTGTTGGGCAGCAGCAACTCAAGAACTGGAAATAGAAGGAGCTTGCTGTAGATGAAGAACCCTCTAAAATAAATCCTTCAATTGACCTTCCAAATGATAGGCTGATCCTATCATTGAAGATCTCACCTCTCAATAAAATATTGCAACCCTCACTACAAACGCTCTCTAGGAATTGCGCAGTCAATGAAGAGGGATGTTCTTCTGCTGATGTAAAATGGATGGCCTGATGCCAATAATTATGGGAATTAGCTCATAAAATCCCTCACTGATCTCCCAAAGGAATGGAGACTCCCTCTTCTAAAATAAAATGCCGGAAGTGGTGTTGAGGAACCCTCCCCTGCAACACCCAGCAACACAACTCAACCACCAATGGAGACTGCGCTGGAGCTGAATGGAATGCTTTGGCCACAAGCCAGAATATGGGGAATATGGAGAAAAAGCTCTTACAAGAGCTACTCTATGGAAGATATGGGATTCCTTCCCGGGAACACCCAGTGCTAGTAGCATGCATCTCAGCTAAACAGCTGGAGAATGCACTTGTCAGAGAAGACAAGTAAAATGATAATAAAAAACATGAATAGCTAGGGTTGCCTCGTTCTCCTAATGATAATAAAAAACATGAATAGCTAGGGCTGCCTCGTTCTCCTTTAAAAAAAATGAAAGGTTCCTTTTCATGGGCCCCAAACCTTAGGGTTTCCTCCCCCAAGTGATCTTTCCCTCATGCAAACTACGCTGCCCCACCAAGTGATCCTTATCTCTCATAACTGCGCAGTTGACTTGGCCTCCTTTAGATTTATCCATCTGCAATTTATCTCATTTCACACATGGGGTGTGAAATCCATTTCTTTCTTAATCCATTTTTACATTTTAAGGTCTTTTTATTCATATTTTATTATCAATGGGTTTTCTTACCCATTTATTCTCCTCCTAGTTCAAAACAAAAGTTTTTAATATTCCATGAAATTTTGGAATATTACAAAATCTCATTTCAGGAGTAACTTCTGCAAGTTCTCCCTCTTCTGCAGATTCAACTTTAGGCTCACTTACATCTCCAACATATGCATCTCTTTTATTTCCCATTTCCATTGCTTCTAATCTAGCTTGCATCTGTTGCATAACTTCCAACACTTCAACATTTGCAATTGGTCTTCCTCTTCTTCAACCAGCACCACCTCCTCTTCCAACTCTGTAAGCCATGTTGGATTTTCTTTCTTTGTCTTTGAGATCTTTCTCAGTGTCTAAAGGATGCTCTGATACCACTAATGGTGGGCTGGATGTAAGTGTTAATGATAAAATTTCAAATTTCAAAACTATTTCTTCAAGTTTAGGTGGAGCTTCTTCTCGGTTTTTCTTTGGAGTATCAGTCATCAACCTCCAAATTTCGTTCCACAAAAGCTAAAATGAATTAAACCAAATTCATAACCATTTCATGAATTGCAGAACCATAATTATTCAAACTATAAAGAAACATAAGAATCTTAACATTAGAACGCTGAAGTCAACATGCAATTAAACTAGAAACTATAAAAATATCGCATCCATTTTTCATGTTAAACCATATGCATATTTTGGTGCAATATCCATCGGATCAACAATCTTGATGCGAAGGTCATCAAATATTATAAAGGCTAGACGGTTAACTTAAATTATAAAATTGGATTTATAAATTATTGAGTCCAATTGAAATCTTAAACCTCTTGCAGCTTAAACTGCGATAACCATCAGATTGCAGATCGATGATTGTGGCTCCTATAGACTCCTTATGCACTTTTATCACTTAATTTCCCTGTCTACACCAAATTTGACATTCCTAATAATTATTCTTGAGAATTTTGGAAAAAAAAACTAATGACTCAAATGATGAGCAGAATTCTAATCTGTTCTGGTAACAAAGCTATCTGTGAGGATTTATAGGATTTCGATGCAATGAAATCTCATGCACGCTTTTATCACTGAATACAAAACATTTTTTTTTAATATTCTCAAATTTAATTTAACACACAAAATCAATTAAACTGAGATTAAACTGGAATCAAATAAACTCAGAAATATTTTGAAGGGAAACAAAACCTCCAGGATTTGACATTCACACACAGAATATCAATTTCTGCAATTCAAATTTTCTACAGCAAAAATCCCCTTTCGATACATTCATATTACATACATATACTGTTGCAAAACCTTTCAAATCTGATTTAAAGGTTTGGATTGTCTAATTTTGAGCTAAAATATTTATGCATGATATTCTCCCTAAATCTATCAACTAAAAACTAAATACAATGAATCTAGTACAAGAATCCAAATCCCTAAATAATAGATCATAATCCTATCTACTAAAACTGCAAATTTCCAGCTAAAGGAACCCACTCCTTTGCTTGTAAACTCTTTTTGTATTTTTGGAATAAAAATTGAAGTCTTTTATCTCGGAGCCTCATGCTCCTGCATTAATATGTGACCTTCGTATGCCGATCACACACAATAGAAGCTTTACATTGGTGCAACTATAAAATTTGGTGAATTCATACTAACAACTCACAAAGGCGATGCTCCAATGCTATAAAATTTGTGTAAAGGATATATGATAATACACATAGAGCCTTCAAATTATAAAAGATGAGCAAACGATACATACCATGTGAAATGGGAAACTGAAGGTTATTTGATATAATTTAGAAGTTGATTAGTTCACATCACAAGGTTGTGTTAAAATAATAGTCAACGGAATTTAAAGACCATTTTTTGGACATATTTTATTCACTAGTGTAGTGGATATCATATGTTGACAGATACGTTGGGAAACACAAATACATCATGGTTGGAATTTTATTCCACTAGAGATCACTCACCATAGGAAACAATGGTAGACAACATTTTTGAATCCAAGGCACAACTATGGTTTTATTATGAGTATGGTTTTAGCATTTGTTACTAACAAAATATCAGTCTAATTTTATTTGGGAATGAAACTTGGTTGAGGTCACACCTCTCAAACAACTGGGTTGAGGTCACACCTCCCAATGGCAACTTGAAATAAGTCATCTTATGAAATGTGAGTTGAACTGATCCAAACTTAGATAAGAATGTAATAGAATAAAAATATAACCATAAACACAGAGATTCAGAAGAAATAACACTTCATTTCATTAATATCAAAGAACTGAAATATGCTTACAGACAGAATGGAAATAAACTAGCTCGGGCAATGGTAGCTTATTCTTAGAAGATATGTGGCAGCTACATGCCTCTAAACTATGTTATAATGAGGCTTAGTGCCCTTTTTATGATTGAGAAGCAATGAGAAACCATAAACATCCAAAAACATAACCCTAGGAGATGAAGCACCAAAGTCTTGTGGGCCCCGTTGGGGTAAGTTGGAACGTCAACTTCCCTGGGTCTTAACTTTGGCACACGATCTCTGTTTGGCTGTCATAATACCTCATTTTGAAGATCTCAAAGAGAATGCTAAAAAGAAATAATTTTTGCTTCTGTGAATTTTCCATTCTCTCCATTTTCCCTAAAAACATCTTTTAGCCCCTCAAAACAGCTCTTGAATTTTAGGCCCCAAAAATCTGCAAAAAATAGTAAACTATGCTACAATTAATGAAACTGAAAAAATGAAAGAAACAATGGTGGGGGTCCAAGTGGAATAGGCGGTGGCCACCGATATCCACCTATATCATGAACAATCCCAATGTCACTAGGTCGCAATATCATAGGTGGGAGCCTTACACAAGAAACAAAAAATGTAACCTATCTGAAGTTGTGACTATGGGACCTCTACAAGTTGAAATCTCTCCCATAGGTCACATAATTTCATTTATACCCCTTATAAATGCAGCCATAAAGTGCAACCTAGACTCCATTGTGACTATGTGATCACATTCCTTGTCAAAGTCTCCACAAATTTCCATTCCTCCCACAAATCACTCTCTCCACCTGGGATCTTCCCTATGCAATCAAAAGTGCAATCTACTATGCACTTTCAAAATATGACGTACTCTAAATTTTAATTGTGACCTAGCCTATGGAAGGGGAACGCGACCCACTGAAATATGTCTGCAGGATCAATTTCTTTAGATGCAAAAGAAAATAACCTTCCATCATTTGAGATTATATGCCATGCACTTATGAATGGGTTATAAAAAGGAGGAAAAACACAGGAGACCTAAAATATAATGGAGGAAATATAGGTTTATAGTTGAAAACCATGGATTTGGGATGGATGGGTCCAAAATTTTCCATATTCACAACTTGTGCTACAGGAAATTTTTGTTGCAAATCATGTTTTAAGGGGTGAAGATAATGTTATGCTCCCTGGTGGCTCTAATGGTGAAATTATCCCAATCGGTGTGGGAATATTTTCAGCTTGCAAAGCATCATCACAAAATGAAGATCCTACAAAATGTCTCATCCCTCGGATATGGATCATGATATATTTTTTCCTACTTTATCCAGATTTATTATCCTAGCAGGTGCATGTGAAAGAAAACCAAAAGGAATGCATGTAGATCTTATGTTACTCCTAAAGGCCTTTTCCCTTTATTAAAATTTGGATGTTCATAGTATGATATAAAAACTACTCTCCAACCAACATTGACTTTGAGCATCTTGTAAAATGGTTTTGTCTTCATCTATTTCTTGTATTGGGAATGATTTCCTTCCCCGCGTAGTTGCATTAGAAGTTCGTGAGGGTAAAATTAACTTTACCATTGATATATATATGAAACAATTTAAGGTAGTAGATGACTATTTGATAGATGAATGCAATATAATATTGGACAAGGTGGAGCATTTTATTGTGGTCATTGGAACATATGAATATAATATTTCTAAAATCAAGTCGAAGAAAAGAATTTGAACATCATCACCTCAGGGCTAAAGATTTTATTTTTTAGTTCCTATTTTATTGAAGAATGTTTATCACAAACCCTAATCTAGATATCCATATTGTAATGATTTTATAAGAAAAATTCTACTTTTCACTAGCCAAGGGTACATGGAAATACAATTATTGTTTTGAAAGATACCTGGACTTAAGGACAACCAGCCATGTTCATTTGCAAGTAATTTCCTCACTATTGTATAAAACGTCGGTTTTAAAGCCAAGGGAAAATATAGGCTTTGAATTTGATATGATTAGGCCTGCAAGGAATGATTAGGGAGACAAAATTCCATTAAAGAAATAATGGCTAGATGAGTGGGCTATTTCTTTGTGGATCTCCGAGGAGGAAAAATGTTAGCACATTCCCTTGAACTAAAGGTGCCTATGCAAATTAGGATAATGAAGTTGTATTCAACATTTTCTCTATAGATAATTCCTTCATTAACTTAAGCCTATAGATGATAGAAAATTCTATTATCTTTTGAATAGAGCACCACACGATGGATTATCTCTTGGAATCTTCCATTAATCCTGTACAAGCTATATGAACTTTGAAAACACTATGGTGTAGAAAGAGACTATATAGGGGTTCAGATTAATGTCATTCTTTCAATTAATTGGTTGTGTTTTCAATATATTTCTTTGTTTTTAAATATGTATGATCGATGTGTTTTTCTTGCAAGATAAAGAAGGATGTGAATTTCAACTTATATGAAGGAATTTAGGCCCTTTCTTATAAGAGATTGCATAACTAGGTTTTCCAGTAGCAGGTGAGATGGCCCAAGCTTTCAAAACCTTTCAATAAGCTCAGAGGCATGACATTAAAATTGGTGGATGTAAAGGAGGGGTAATTTTGGGAAAATGGACATCGCCACCTTGTTCCTCAACTTGTACAAGACACTATATCCTTGCAACAACATCAACAACAACATTAAGGTTTTGGTGCCCTTCTATGTTCTCCTCACAAATCCTATTCTATCAATATGTAAATTTTCTCATCATGGTGCCAACAACTATGGTGAGATCAATTGAGCATGTAATATTCAATGGGAATGATAGAATTGCAAGGAAGGTCAAGAGTCATGAGGGTAAATGAAAGGTCATAGGATAAGTAAAAAGGTCACCCTCCTCACCTCTATAAATGTACCCTCGTGCCTCATTTGAAAGGGGGAATTTATCACTTGAGATTAGACTAGTAGTAAATAGTTGATTTGTGCTTGAAGATCTAGATGCATTCGGCTCTTGGAAACTAGCAGAGTGAGTAGTGGTGAGGTTAGGGTTTTTCATTGGATGATGGTATAAGAAACCCATGTTCCATTGTTGGGATTTGATGAATTGTAGGATGTGTACTTGTATTTGTAGCAACAATAATAATATGTTCTTCATTTATAGAACTATATCCCATGCTTACTCATAGTGTTTGCCTCAGTTTTCTTGTGGTTTCATTGTATTTGTATGGGTACTTTCATACCAGCAATATGTTATGGAATAATTTGTACTTGTTTCATGTATGCTTTCTTTTGAATCTGTGCTTTCTTATTCCACGCTATGTTGGTGACCTATTGTGAAATAATTTCAATTAACCTCTAGCATGTTATTATTTATGTATGTCTGAGGTGGTTTTGGCTCATTGATCCTTCACATGGAACATTTCTTCTTATGGTTGTTGTGACTTTCTTGTACCTCTTTATACATTCTATCAATATTGGGTTGACCTTGTCCCATTTTCTGAGCCTTTCATTCTTTTCTGCACTCTAACATATTATTATTTGACATCCAAGAGAAAATCATTCATGGTGTCATCCGATCCAACATATTGAATGGGGCTCCTATCTCAAACGGTGTGAGGTCTAATTCGGGCTTCACACCAAGGAAACCACCTAACTATTGGTGGCATCCAACACTGTCAATACTTAGATGTCCAGTCGAGCTCACATACAAACAAATATTGTTTTGGTTCCTTGGTCCCATCATCATAAAACATGGGCATCCACAATTCTACACCCACCATGATAGTCTACGTAGTTCCTCCTAATGATGTACTCCCACCTATGCTAACTGAACTTCCAAAAAACTGTGAGCCTGACTGTGCACTAGTTTGAGTTTGGACACCTTGCATCATCCCCCCTACAATTGAACCAATTCCACTACTACTATTTCCTCCTCCTTCAATACAATTACATTCTATGCTATTCATATCAATGCGTTGATTGCTTACCTCCTGGTTCGTATATGCACATGGGGTTGTGGACTCAATGTTAGGCATGGTCTGATTATGTTGTCCTGATTTTGAATATTCCATACTACGTGGACTCAAATTTTCCCTCTCTCCTTACTTCCTTCATGGCATGCCAAATTTCATCCCTTCATAGCTCTAATCATTAAAATTACTCTGTGTCCTATGATGGCCTCTCTTAGCCCCTCTATTTGAGCTCCTTATTTTGATAGGAACTGACACTAACTAGACTCCTCCCACGTCACCCCGTTGATACCTCCTCCCACTCCTCAAGGTTCCATCCTGATAATTATTTTTCTCCATATTTTCCCTTTTCCATTTTTATGTGTATTTATGGGCCCATTGTTAGCCTCCATTGTGGTTCTTCTTCCTCTTTCCTTTTCTTGCTCCTCAAACAATCTCCTTTGTCTTCCCCACTTTCCCATCCACACAAGCAGCTCAGTTACTCATGATGTTAGAATCCAGAGGCACAACACCATGGTCATACAACATCATCTTTATCAACAATGGCATTGGCCTTATAAATATTCCTCTCGATCCCCTCACGAATTTTTTCTCCGCTATAGTATATGACATCAACACCTCCACTGCAAACTCCACAATATAATCTTTGAGAACACTCTCAAACCAAAACTCAATAGCACAGGAATTTTTGTTCTTATCCCTTGAAGTTGATATAATTCCTCCGATGTCCACTTCCTTGGCCCATCATGCTGATACGTCAGGTTATTATCCCTCAACCGTTGAACCCACTCCATCAGGATGTTAGGAAACTATCCAAAAAAAACTTCATGGAAGTCAGTAAACACATACTTATGTAGCCATTTATCCGAGTTCTAGTTCTTGTCTCCTATCTATTTTATAGAAAAATCACACATTTTCTGTCTGAACGAGCATGTAATTTCCTCCCTCATGGGGTTCTGTTGGCTTGAGGGGTCCTGACCCAGGTTCAGAGTTTATCGCGCAACCAACAAACCCTCCAACTACTGGCCCTTTCAGAAATGACCTGCTTGCGGAGATCAAAGTCTCACTCGAAGTAGTATGGGGGGGTGTTGGAACCAGGTTTCCACACCCCGAGGAATAAAATAATTTGGTGACCCTAAACAGGTTGATTGCAAAACTTATACAAATCAGGAATAGATGCGCGCAAATACAGAATACTACTTATCAAATCGGCTACTCCCAGACATATTTAATGCATAAAAAAATATATCACAAAGCGACTTCGTCATAGATATATAAGAATAGAACCAAATATATGCAATGTGCAATAACTTAAGCATATTTATCCATGTACTCAACCATCAATATATATTCATGCATAAAAAACAGATCTACTCACACAGATAGAATTAAGCATAACAGAAGTAAATTGACCTCAATGCAATAACATAATATAACTTAAATAACATAGTACTTTCACCAAAACCATTAGATTCCAACATTTCAGTACAACAAAATTCCCCTTACAATTACCCTTCCATGCACACAGCCAGCGGAGTCCGCACATAGGCAGGACTAGGTCTCCACGCACACATTCACTAGGAGCCTTTCTACCCAAAACCCAGACTTACAAAAGTGTATCACAGACTTTCTTACATAAAAATATCATATCAAATATTTCCTCTTACTTAGACTCGATATATCTATTTATCTCCATCTTAGTGCGCAGATACTATGGTCTCAAACCATGGTTTGAGGCCCATAGTTTACCCTTACAACCCAATTACATAAAACAGTCACTTTGACCAACCCCAAAGCCCCTTGATCTTTTCACACAGTGTGCATATGCAAAAATTATTCAAAAAGATATTCAAAATTGTACCCCGGGGGACCCCTCTCCAAAAGGCCCCCAACAAAAACCTGTGACTCGTCTCGAGTCACTGTGGGGTTTGCTCCTTCATCTTGGTTTGGAGCACAGCGACAAAATATTTTAGTTGCAGCACCATGTCCAGAATCTGTGCAGCAGCTTTTGGTGCTTTAATGACCAATTTCTCTATAGTGGACCCTTAAGTGGCCAATTCGATTCTTCACTGAGTTTTTTTAATGGCCTTCAGTGTGTTATCCAATGTTTTTGATAGCTGAAGAGCCTCCTCAGCCCATGGTTGCACTCTTTCCTCAAGCAACTATTGTTTACGGTGCAGGTCCTCAATTTCATTTTGAATTACCTAGTGTTGTGAAATAATGAGAGTAGGCATCACCATCCTAATATCAGTGAATTGTTTCTCCTTGACACGCAACTCATTGCACAATTGCTGTACCATAGGGTCATTATGAACTGAATTCCACACACCCATGGCCTCATCCAAAAGCTAATCGCACTATGTGACTATGGCAACGATGCAATCAATAGCCTGCTTTACTTTGATGACCCTCTTTTCTCAGGCTTATGGCGAGGTCTCAGGCTCCAAATATAATTGTAAATCAATAATTTGGTTCTCAAATTTGTCTCAGATCATTCGTACTTCTGCAGGTGAGTCCTTAAATGAAGTAGCCAATCCTTCTAACTTCTCTTTTAGGGAAGATGTGGAAAGGATTGTTGGTACATTGCTGCAGACTTGGTTGATTTTCTCTTTGAGCGCAGTGCGCTGAGGCTCTACTGCTCGGTATGTGTCCTATGGATTCTACTGCTTCTGATCTACTTTAGTAGCCTACTGCTGCGATTCTATGGAAGTGGTGTGAGCATGGGCTTCACGGAACTGGATCTCATTTAAAATTATACTATGGAGAAAATTCAATTTTCCTGTAGGAAAAATAGACAAAATAACATTGATATCTTCGCAACCTCTTAATTGCGCACACAGACTGGTTGATTCTACATGGACGGTCGGCTCAAGAATTTGAATCAAAAGACAATCCCCAGTGGCAGGTAGGACTGTATTGATCGAATGCATGTTGGTTGCATGCACACTCGCTTGTAGCTGGCTCATTTGTGCAACGCTCGCCTGGATCAAGCTCGCTTGAAATTTTAGCTCCTCAATGCCAACCTGCACCCCTTTGAGTGAAGTCCTATACTGCATTTCCATGTCTTTCCATCTGTCTTATGTGACTATCATGACCATGTTTTCTATTTTGGTGAGCTCATATTTGGCTAGTGTCAGGATCTCATATCCAGTGTCTTTGGAACCTTTACGTTTCTTTCTCGATCCTCCCATGGCCTGAGAACCACTTTTTGTGCCCTTGGAAGTTTGCGCTTCCACCTGCTCCTTTGTTTTTTACGGTGCAACACCAGTCTCTTAGGTGCAGTGTATTTTTCTAAATCAATTGTTTCATCAGTTGTCGTCGGTGTGGCCTCTTTTTCAGTTTTCTTCTCTGTTGTCTACGCACCAGTGCGAGGTTTGGTAGGTGTCTTTGGAATGGATGTTGATGCAGCCGGCTCCAACCATGCTGGCAGCCACTCTGCAGTTATGCGTAGAAAATCGTCCTCAATGAATATATATGGTAATTTGTACCACACCCCTTCGAATACGCCCTTTGTGCAGATGTGCATGTTGTGGAATATCGACTTAAAATATGCTATCATTTTTTATTTCTTGTACAAGGTCGAAGACAACCTTGGTTTTGATTATACGTCTTGAAAGAGAGAGGCATTGAACAACACCCAGAATATTTTATTCTCCATAATGTGTTCAGAGATGGAATAATTCCATAATGTAGCATACCGCACGGCTTCGCACATCTATGACTCTATCTTTGGAAACTGTGTTTCCTTTGAATTCTTCCATCCAATGAGGGTTATCAGTAGTAGGAGCCAAGCATAGTAGAATTACTTGCCCTCCTCTTTTACTTCACGCACCTTCTCCAGAAATTCTTTGCATAGATATTGACACCAGTTATAGATAATGCCTTTTTCACACTATCCTGCAAGGGCAATGACTTGCGCAGGAACCTCCTTAGGTCTACATTTTCACATCATCTTACAAGCCAAGATGAGCATCCCAAACTGAAAAACTAGGTCATTGATCTCACATGCTACAAAACCTCTACTATGGCATGACACTTGGTAATTCATCTTAATCTTGTCAGCCACCCACTTTTCTTGTGCTTTTCCTCCAAAATCCTCCATGGGATATGTACCTTAATTAGGCAGGCTTGTGATCCGATGGATCAGTGCAACATCAATCGGTATGCGCTTTCCCAACCATAGTGCTTCATCATGTACTAGCAGAAGAAATTGATGCACACAGATGTAATTTATTTGGCTGCACCAGAGATGTGGGACCTAAAGCATATTCAAAATCCCTGCCTTGTGGAGGCCCAACACCCATCGTTGCAGCTCAAGGTGCACAATGCCCCCCTCATATGGAACATGATCTAGATAGCACTCAAGTGCAAGCTTTGGAAACTTCTCAACATCTGCGATGCCCCAATCTTCCATATTAAACTTTGGTAATTTGGAAAACATATCACCTTCAACTGTGACATTTTAATGAATTAATGAAATGTTAATACTTGACCGCAATTTCTCCAGATATTTTAGAACTCTGACAGAGGCCTTGTGCAGTGTGAAATAGGTCAACAACCATAAGAATGGGATATATTCCATGGATATCTTATGATGCTCACCTGCAGTGGAGCTTGGATTTGGAGTCTTCTCCCTAAGGGATTTACAAGTCCCTGACGTCTGACCCTTCTTAGATTTTATGGGCACAGGTGTTTCAACAACCGACGCAATAGGATCCACCAGTGCAACAGGATCTTGTCTGGGGCACATAGTTATCATGCTGGGCATAATTATGTAACCAAAACCCCTACGGCTCAACTCCTCCTCAAATCCCAGATCCAAACCAGACATAAACACTGAATAAGCTACAAAAATCAAAGAGCTCAAGGTCGACACTTCACACAGAAATAAAAGGGAACTATTGCGACCCCATAGGTCATATTTATAGTTTTGGCACGTCATCAATGGTCCCTTATGCATTAATGTGTCTCTATAAATGAAAAAATGGTCCCAAATCTAGAAACATCCCCTCATTAAATGCAACCTAGATGCTCCCATAAATTGTAATAAAGCTGCCTTTTCCAGATTTACTCTTCCAACGGCTATATTTTGGCACCTCTGCGACCCAGTCAACCTCCTCACATAGCTACCGCACGCATGTCACATATTTCTGTGCATCCACCATCTCGTCTACACAGATCCAATACTCCGGCCATATTGTCATTTGGTGCACACAGGGTCATCCCTTTATGGCATCAATTGGGTTCCATTGACATATCCATGAAGATATTCTCTGCTCAATGTGTCCAGGCACACTGCACCTCCGTCAGTGATCTCCTTAACAATATATTTCCCTAACCAATGCATCTTCAACTTCCCTGGGTGGTGCACAAACTTGTTGTCATACAACAAGACCAAATCATCTTCCTTAAACACCTTTTCCTTGATGTGCCTATCATGCCATGCCTTTTCATGTGCCTTCTGAAATTGTTGGTGATAATTGGCAACAAAGAGATCTTCTTCTAGTGCGACCAACTACGACAACCATTCCTCTATAGCATCTGCTTCGGCCATATTTGTGAATGTTGCAATGCGCAAACTAGGAACAATGTACTACATCGACAACACAGCTTCTTGCCCATATACCATCCTAAATGGTGTCTTACCAGTCAACTTTTTACACGTGGTCTAGTATTCCCAAAGAACTACGGGTACACGCTCATCCCAATCATTATGGTTAGCATTACACACCTTGGTAAGCGTAGTCTCCAATATCTTGTTGAACGCTTCCACCACACCATTCACATGTGGGTGATAGGGAGTGCTTTTTGATGATGCATCTGGAATTCGTCTGTCAAGGCTTCAATGGTTTCATTCAAAAAATTCCTACCCTGATCACTTATCAAAATCTTAGGACATCCAAAGAGAGTCACAATATTCTCGAAGATGAACTACACAGTTGTATCTGTAGTACAATCCTTCACAGGCTTAGCTTCAACCCATCTGGTTACATAGTCAGTCGCAGTGATTATGTAACGTGCACTACTTTTCTTTCCTGGAGGATTAACAAGTATAACAAAGTATATAACCCATTTCTCAAATGCTTGTATTGCAATCTGTGGATACTGGGGCATCTCATATTTGCACGATGGCTTTCTGGTCCACTGACATACATCACATGCACAACAATGCGCATAAGCATCATTGTGCAATTTGGGCCACCATAAACCATCTCGCAAAATATTTTTCGTAGTTTCCTTACCTGCATAGTGACCACCAAAAACCCCTCCATGATCTTCATCTAGGATTTCACATCGTTCATACTCCTAAACATATCTTTGCAGAATTTCATCTGCATCCATATTGTACAATTGTCCAACAATAATTGTGAAGTCTGTCGTGCACGCCACGAGCTCTTTCTTCCACTGAACTGTATAGCACGTCCAGTAGTCAGGAACTAAATAATATCAGGGAAATTCTCATTAACTACCTTGATCGCAAATGACTACACATCTAGTAATCCATCCTCCAAGTTCATAGGTTCTTCACCAGTCTCAATGCACGAAAGATAGTCAGGCCAAAAATTCAATCTTTTTGGTTTCATAATGATATCAAAGTCATATTCCTAGAATATTAACAACCACCTGCTGATCCTGCCCCCCAACACAGGCTTATTCACCAAGTACTTTAAATAAGAGTGATCATTAAACATCTTCAAATGTCCTCTAAACAGGTAGTAGCGAAATTTCTACGGCGCATACATCATTGCTAACCCTTCTCTTTCTGTGGTTGAATAATTCCACTTTGTGCTTGAGAGTTTGTGACTGGCATAGGCAATAGGGTGATCAATCTCTCCAGCTCTTGGCTGTGCTAAAATAGCTCTGAGTGCAATAGAGGAGGCATCAACATGCACATGAAACACCTTAGACCAATTTGGAAAGACTAGTATGGGCGTAGTGACCATCTTTCTTTCAACAATTAAAAACTCTTCTGAAATTCCTCATCCCAACAAAATGTTGCATCCTTCTTGAGAATCTTCTCTATGGGTGAAGTTATCAATGCATAAACCCAAATGAACTTTTGATAATAGCCAATATGTCCCAATATTGAGCTCAGTTGCTTGACATTCTCAGGTATTTCTAGATTAACTATTACTGCAGTCTTCGCGAGATCTACCATCAACCCTAGCTAGCAAACAATGTGTCCCGACAATATCTTGAATGGCACACACAAAATAAATTTGTTCAAATTCAGTGAAATATGATACTTTATACAGGTGTCCAACATTAAGCGTAGATTGGAGACATGCTTTTCAACAGCCCAAAAACAGTCTGGTCATCAAACTATGCTTCTAGTAACTTATGGATAAACTATTTGAATGCAGCTACTACTACACACGAGAAGATGGCAGGCACATTATTTAAACCAAAGGGCATGACTGTATACTGGAAATATCCCCATTCAATTGCAAATTTAGTCTTAGTGTGATCTTGTGGCACAATCATGATATGACGATACCCTAAAAAACCATATATGAATGAATAAGCTTCTTGTCCTCCAACATTATCAAGGATCTCTTCAGAGAATGGAGTTGGGAATTGATCATGCACATAGGCATCATTCAACTTGCGCAGATCTACATAGATCATGATATCTCCTTTTGTCTTCTTGTCTTGCACTACCATGGGACTCACCCAATCATACTCTTCTATTGGCTCTATTATGCTTGCAACAACCATCTTATCCAAATCTTCCTTTACCTTCTACTTATATCTTGGATTCAACCTGTATGGGCCCTTCTTCACCAGGTGGGCATCAAGTTTCCGAGCGATCCTCATGAATCCAAGCTCTCCAATTATTCCTTTCAATTCTGAGAAGTTTGTAGGGAATAAGTCTTGATACTTTGTCAGCAACTCAATAGCCTTTCCTATTGTGTCATCATCCCAATAGTCTCTAATCTTTTCCAACTTTGGTTTCTCTTCAGATCCAATATTCACCTGTTGAATCTTGAGAGGTTTTATCACATCTAATGAATTGATCGAGGGTCCAACAACTGTGTCTTGTCCCTCAGATTCCGGAATGGTAATATTCCTTAGATATTCTTCATTTTTTTCAACCATCAAATTTCTAAAATTCACAATATCCTTCATATGTGCATCCCATGCTGATAAAGCACACTTTATCGTTGGCTTTGTTGTATCAAAGATAACTTCCTGAATGTTATGCAATGCTTTACCAATATTTCAAACCCACTCTCAAATTTGAATGTTAGAATGAAAATCTCTGTCAGTGCAGACCATTCACTAGTACCTCGGTGAAATTCTGTCTCCAGATACCAATCAGTAGGTACCTTCCCCAATGTATGAATTAACATGTGGCCCCATTCAGGTCTTGATTCTATGCCCCATACCTAATTCCATTTATCCAAATGTCTGCGCGGATCATCCTTTCCAAAGTAGGCTTCTTTCATTTTGATAGTTGGACATTCAAAGTGTAACCTCATAATGCGTGCACATTCATCCCAATTTCCCATGTTTTCTTTATGATTCTCCCACCATCGTGTTGGATTAGCACGCAATTTGAGATCTAGGGCATGGAATCTCTATCCTTCTGGAATAGTTCTTTCAAGATCTCATAAAAAAATGTTTACATCAGTTAAGCCATCATAATGTGGTAATTCACGTACCTCGGATGTTATTCATCGAAGAGATCTAGTCACTTAATTACAATGCAACGTAGATATTTCATGCAACTGGTTCTATCAGTTTTCTAATTCTTCATCAGAATCTGAAAAGAAAGATTTGTGCTTTTCCAAATTAATATTTCCATCAGTCGTTGAGTTTATCCAATTTTCCTTGTGCAGAGTAAACTTATAGATCTGGTAAATATCATCATCAGTGCACATACGCTCTATGTATCTTGCTCCTTTTGCAGGATCTAGGGGAATGATGATTCTGGTTCCATTTATTTCAAAATCCATTCTTCTTTTCTTTAGGTTTATGATACCATCCATATCAATAGCCCGATCTAATCCCAAAAATGCAGGATAAGGATCTCTATCATTCACAATTTTTATAACTTCAAATTCTACAAGCACCTTAAGACCTTCAATGTTGGCTACGAACTGCAAGTGCCTTCCTAATGGAATGATTTTTTGTTGATTTTCCATGCACAGTTGAATGGTAGACCATTTTATGCAGGGGCATTAGACACTAGCCAACAATGTAGGAGTTTTGTCCACATGTTGTGGCTAGTAGGGGTCGAAAATATTCGAATTGTAACAGCTAGGTGTCATTACCTCAGCTGATTGTATTATTTTAGATCAGTTAGAGTCGTAGAAGTCGAATAGCTCAGTTAGTCTAGCTGTCATATTTCAGTTAGTTGAGTTATTTTAATTAGGCTGTTGATTTTCTAAAACAGTCCTCATAGGGGAACCGAATAGACAAATGTTCATGTATATAAATGTAATCCCTCAGATGTATCAGGGGAGAGAAGAGAGAGGGAGAAGAGTAGAGATTCTACAATAAAACTCTGTGTGTTAACAATTGTTTCCAGTTAAATAATTTCAATGCTCATTGGCCATCGAATTGTCTCGAATTCTTATTAATGAAGAAATTGTTTGATTGAGAAACGATTGTGCACTGGTTCGGTGTGAAATATTTGAGAATGGTGATTGTATAATTCCGCATTATCTATCTATTATTCCCGTGAATTGGTTGGATAAACCCTGCGAGTTAAATTCCACCATAGTCCTCTGTTTGTATCTTTATTATGGAATTCCCCACTGTATGACCGTAACGAATTCTATTGAAACGAACCGAGCCATAGACCGGAGTTAAGGCATATGAAGAGCATCCCAACCCCGAATCAACCGTTGGTTGATCACTGTAGCAAAACTACAAGTGGATTCCCCAAAGGTGGATTTCCCATATCGCACCACTTTTGCGGAGAAGGCGGTATTTTCTAAATTGAAGCGATTCCATAGATCCATCGACACGTGGCACTGGACGGGAGTACAAAACTACCTTTCCGTGTTCTCATCGCACGTTAACGTTCATACCGGGAGTTCAAGCGATATCGTCGAGTGCCGTCGATCTGGCGCAGAGTCATCGGACGGTGGTCATCTGATGGAGATGCGCGAGGGTTAAACAAGGTACGACGAGTGCGTTGATTGGGTGATTGAACGTAGACTCGGGGCCCAGAGCCAAGGTTTATTACATAGTTAATTATTCAAATTAGAGCATTGGAATTAATTTAACGTTTTGAAGATTTAAACATTGATTATAAGGTTGGCGTTATAATATTAAACCGAGAGATTTGAATAAAATTTTAAAGGTTGCGAATTAAGTTTATTTATCAAATTCCATGAATTTGATAAATAAATCTCTGAGGAAGATATAATTGGACCATGTGGAGTCAAAGAGCGGGGTTTAGAAAATCTTTGGCCGAAGCGACGTCACGATTCGGCCAGCTCTCCTTGGGGCGGAATTTCAGCGTTGTTGCTTCATTAATGGTATCGGAGCCATTGTTTTAAGGTTGTTTTTGTAGAAGAGCTGACATGGAAATCCGAGTTGGTAGAGGTGCTGGCAGAAGGAGGCCTGTTGCCAACGCTGAGGTGTTGGGGATGTTGCAGACGGTCGAAGCCAGAATGGATGCCATGGAGCGAAGACAGCCCAGAGATCTGGAAGACATCAGTGAACCTGAAACAGAAGAAGCTAAAGAAAATGTTGAAATTCCTCCTGACATGAGGCTCCTTAGAACTGTTTTGGGGTCTGCAGTTAAGCCCAGAATTGAAGTGTCGAGTTATGCAAGGGGACTGAATCTAGAGGAACTGGTGGATTGGATAAATGAAATGAACAAGTGCTTCAATTATGAAGAAATAAGCGAAGATAAAAGGGTCAAGTTTGCAGTGACAAAGCTGAAAGGACATGCTGCACTTTGGTGGGATGGAGTGCAGGCAGAAAGGAGGAGAGTTGGCAAGCAACCTATCAAAATCTGGACCAGAATGATGGCTAAATTAAAGGTAAATTCTTGCCTAGTGATTACCAGCTAACATTATATAAGCAAATGCAAAACCTGAGACAGAGGTTGTTGACAGTAAAGGAATACACAGAGGAATTCTATAGAGTAAGCATAAGGGCTGGGCAATTCCAATACACACTAGAGAAGACTCCCAGATATGTTAATGGTCTCAAGCTGGAGATCCAAGATGATATTGGTCTCCTGTCTCCTAAGATAGTGGAAGAGGCCTATCAGATGGCCTTGAAAGCAGAGGATAAACTACTGAGGAAATAGTCTGCGAAGAAGGGAGGTAATTTCTGAGGAAAGGGAAGTCAGGGTGGTAGAGGAAAGCCTGCTACACCCAGGGATGGAGCTAATAGGAGCTCACCTCAGAATGCATCTGCAGAGGATCATGCAAGGGGCAGAAGGGATTCTTACAGAGGAAAAGGAAGAGGAGGCAGAGGTAGAGAATTGAGGTGTTATAGATGTCAGCAAATGGGACACAAGCACTATGAATGTCCAGAGAATGTGGGTGCTAGTCCAAGGAATGTTGTTGTTGCCCAGACTGGAGAAGAGGCAGAAATTGAAGAAGAAATTCTTCTAGAGAGGGGAGAATCCTTTGTGGTGAATAAGGTCCTATTGAAGCAAGCCAAAGAGGTCACTAAGCCTGCACAAAGGCAGACTTTGTTTAGGAGCATATGAAAAGTCCAAGGGAAATGTTGCCAGCTAGTCATTGATAGTGGCAGCACAGACAATCTGGTTTCCACTGAGGTAATAGAAAAGTTGAATTTGAAGACAAGGGAGCATCCAACTCCCTACAGGGTGTCCTGGTTGCATAAAGGGCACCAACTGGTTGTAAAGGAACAGTGTGAGATAGATCTACAAATGGGCAAATACAAAGATAAGGTCTTGTGTGATGTAATGCCCATGGATGTGTGTCACATACTGCTGGGTAGACCTTGGCAATTTGACAGAGCAGCAGTGCATGATGGCAAGAAGAACACTTACAAGTTCTTCAAGGATGGGGTGCATCATACATTGATACCCATGGAAGAAGAGGCAGGTACGATGGGTGATTAATGTCGGTATTATTCTTTGACGGGAAGGAATATCTGCCGGTAGATAGAAGAAGAAGAGGTAAGTTTTTCTTTAGTTTGCAAACCTAAAGTAGTTCTTGCTTCTACAAATATTTATAATTTTAAATTGTAAATCCAAGAGATGTTAGATGATTACTATTGTTATTTGTGGATGATTTACAGTGGTACGCCACCTATGAGAAGGATCGACCGTAGGATAGATTTTCTCCCTGGTTCAAATCTACCAAATAAGGCAGCCTACGGAGCCAATGCCGAAGGAAAATGAGGAAATCGAGAACCGTACGAGTTGGTGGACAAGGAGTTGATTAGAAAGTCGAGTCATGTGCGATGCCAGTGATGTTGAGCCTAAGGTAGGAGTACGAGGGGGTACCGGGGGGGGATGACTATTTTTCCGGAAGGCCAATAAGATGCAATCGGTCTGATTCCACTTTGCCCAGGGTTGAGGATTTTGTGAATTTGTTTGAGTGGTGCTAAATATTTCTCAAAGATAGATTTGAAGAGTGGATACCATCAGATTAGAATAAGAGAGGGTGATGAGTGGAAAACTGCCTTTAAAACAAATGAAGGACTATATGAATGGATGGTAATTCCTTTTGGGTTTTCAAATGCACCGAGAACTTTTATGAGACTTATGAATGAAGTATTGAAAGAGTTCATTGGTAAATTTGTGATAGTGTATCTGGATGATATACTAGTTTTCAGCAGAACTAAAGAACATTTAAGGTATCTTAATCATGTCTTGAATAAGCTGCACCAAGAGAAAATGCTGATAAATTTGAAGAAATGCTCATTCATGAAGGAAGAGTTGGTGTATTTGGGGTTTTTTGTTTCTGCAGAAGGATTGAAGATGGACCCAGAAAAGGTTAAGGCAATTATGGAGTGGCCTTCACCCAGGAATGTCTTAGAGGTAAGAAGTTTCCATGGACTTGCCAGTTTTTACAGAAAGTTTATAAGAAACTTCATTAAGATCAATGCACCCATAATTGAGACAATAAAGAAGAGAAAACAACCATTTAAGTGGACTACTGAAGCAAAAAGAGACTTTAAATTTTTGAAGCAAAATATAACGGAGAAGCCTGTTTTGATTATGCCTGATTTTACTAAACCATTTCAAGTAAAGTGTGATGCCAGTGGAGAGGCCATTGGAGCTGTGTTGAGTCGGGATGATAGGCCTGTGGCATATTTTAGTGAAAAGATAAATGACACCAGAAGAAATTATTCCTCTTATGAGAAGGAATTCTATGCAATTGTTCACGTGCTGAAGAAATGGAGACATTATTTGATGTCCAGGGAATTTGTATTGTATTCTGACAATCATGCTTTGCAGTATATTGTACAGAAGCCCAAGTTGAAACATATGCATGCTAAATGGGTTGAGTATCTCCAAAGTTTTAATTTTGTTTTGAAACATATAAGTGGTCAAGCCAATAAAGTAGCTGATGCTTTGAGTAGGATGCACATGCTTGTTCAAGAAACTAATTTTGAAGAACTTGTAAGATTTGATTTTCTCAAAGAATTGTATAAAACATATCCAGATTTTAAGGAAGCATTTGAGGCATGTAGTAACCCTGTTTTGACAGATAGAAGCCAGTGGCTGGATTATTTCTTGCAGGAAGACTTGTTATTTAGAAGAAGCCAACTGTGTGTACCAAGATGTTCCATGAGGGAAAATTTGATCAAAGAAAAGCATAGTGGTGGACTTGTTGGACACTTTGGTACTGATAAGACTTATGAGCAGCTTAGTCACTTTTATTACTGGCCTAAGATGAGAACAGAAGTGGGCAAGTTTGTGAAGAATTGCAAGATTTGTCAATATGCCAAAGGAAGGAGCCAGAATGCAAGATTGTACACTCCCTTTCCTATTCCAGACAGGCCTTGGGACATGGTGAGCATGGATTTTGTTCTAGGATTTCCCAAGACTCAGATAGGGAATGATGCAGTCTTTATTGTGGTGGATAGATTCTCCAAAATGACACATTTTATTCCATGTTATAAAACTAGTAATGCCACCCATGTTGCTAACTTGTTCTTCAAAGAAGTTGTTAGGCTGCATGGGCTGCCCAGGAGTATTGTTTCGGACAGAGACACCAGATTTGTGGGTCATTTTTTGGAGAACCTTTGTGGAAGAAACTTGGTAGGCGGGTTTCGACTCGGCTGTCATCCCGGACGATGGACAAACTGAGGTAGTGAATAGGAGTCTGGGAAATTTGTTGAGAAGTCTTGCAAGAGAGCATCCCAAGCAGTGGGATCATATTTTTCCCCAGGAAGAATATGCATATAATGACTCACCAAACAGGAGCACAGGGCAGAGCCCATTCCATATTGTTTATGGAATGCACCCCAGGGGAATATCAGAGTTAAGAAATCTGGGAAAGGCAGAGCTGAGGAGTGCAGATGGTGAGGAATTTGCTTCAGAGATCCAGGCCATACATGAACAAGTGAAACAGAAACTACAAGACAGCAGCATCAGTTACAAAAGGAGAGCAGACTTGAATAGAAAAGAAGTTCATTTTGAAGTAGGAGATCTGGTTTTGGCACACTTGAGAAAGGAGAGATTCCCAAAGAAGCAATACAACAAATTGAAGTTCAAAAAGATTGGGCCATGCAAGATACTTAGGAAGTTTTCTGCAAATGCTTATGAGATTGAATTACCTCCTGATGTTGGAATATCTCCCATTTTTAATGTTGCAGATTTGTACAAGTATGAAGATGATGGTGCAGAAGAAATATCAGCAGACAAGGAACAGATTGAGTGGAAGGAACAGCTACCACCAGCGCAACCACCGCAACCAGAGAAGATATTGGATAAAAGACCATTCAGAAGGACCAGAGGACAAGAGTACTTTCAGTACCTGATCAAATGGAAGGACAAGCTAGAGGAAGATGCCACTTGGATGACAGAAGGAATGTTGCAGAAGATAGGCAGATCAGTGGAAGAGCTCATGGACAGGAGCCGATGAAGAAAATTGCCCTCAGGAGTCTGATGCAGGGGCATTAGACACTAGCCAGCAATGTAGGAGTTTTGTCCACATGTTGTGGCTAGTAGGGGTCGAAAATATTCAAATTGTAATAGCTAGGTGTCAATACCTCAACTGATTGTATTATTTTAGATCAGTTAGAGTCGTAGAAGTTGAATAGCTCAGTTAGTCTAGCTGTCATATTTCAGTTAGTTGAGTTATTTTAATTAGGTTGTTGATTTTCTAAAATGGTCCTCATAGGGGAACTGAACAGACAAATGTTCATGTATATAAATGTAATCCCTCAGATGTATCAGGGGAGAGAAGAGAGAGGGAGAAGAGCATAGATTCTGCAATAAAACTCTGTTTGTTAACAATTGTTTCCAGTTAAATGATTTCAATGCTCATTGGCCATCGAATTGTCTAAAATTATTATTAATGAAGAAATTGTTTGGTTGAGAAATGATTGTGCACTGGTTCGGTGTGAAATCGTTGAGAATGGTGATTGTATAATTCCGCATTATCTATCTAGTATTCCCGTGAATTGGTTGGATAAACCCTGCGAGTTAAATTCCACCATAGTCCTCTGTCTGTGTCCTTATTATGGAATTCCCCACTGTATGACCGTAACGAATTCTATTGAAACAAACCCGAGTCATAGACTGGAGTTAAGGCATATGAAGAGCATCCCAACCCCGACTCAACCTTTGGTTGATCACTGTAGCAAAACCACGAGTGGATTCCCAAAGGTAGATTGCCCATATCGCACCACTATTGTGGAGAAGGTGGTATTTTCTGAATTGAAGCGATTCCATAGAGCCTTCAACACATGGCACCAGATAGGAGTACAAAACCATCTTTCCATATTCTCATCGCACGTTAACGTTCATACCGGGAGTTCGAGCGATATCGTCGAGTGTCGTCGATCTGGCACAGAGTCATCAGACGGTGGTCATTTGACAGAGATGCGCGAGGGTTAAACAAGGTACGGTGAGTGCGTTGATTGGGCGATTGAACGTAGACGCGGGGCCCAGAGCCAAGTTTTATTACACAGTTAATTATTCAAAATAGAGCGTTGGAATTAATATAAAGTTTCCAAGATTTAAACATTGATTATAAGGTTGGCAGTATAATATTAAACTGAGAGATTTGAATAAAATTGCAAAGGTTGCGAATTAAGTTTATTTATCAAATTCCACGAATTTGATAAATAAATCTCCGAGGAAGATATAATTGGACCACGTGGAGTCAAAGAGTGGGGTTCAGAAAGGGAATGCTGGCAGAGACACATCATAGTTGACCAGCTCTCCTTGGGGCGGACTTTCAGCATTGTTGTGTCACCATTCCATCTTAGGTTCACCCATGTTCTCCCAGGTTTGTTTAAGTAGGACATTTGCATCATATCCTCAATCTAAAATGACCTGATCCATCTCATAAGCACCGATCTACGTAGTCATATGTGTCTCTCGACCCATTCTCTTCTTATTCTTATAGATTTTGTTGAAAACTTTTTGTTCTACCAGAGGTTGTTCATTTTCTACAGAGTTATCTATCAGATCCTAAAGGTTCTCTACCACCTTATTTTCAACCAGTAACTTAATGAAAGCTTTTAAAAATGGCTTGATTTCTTCATCTACCCCTTCCTCCTTCATGTGTCTACCTAATGTCAATGCACTTCCTTCTGAAAACTCCTTTCACGCTTCAACAAAAGTCTCCTTTGCGTGCTGCAAATCAAATCCATCTTTGTTCTCGGGTGCCTTGCGAATCCAAAGGTTAGTATCTAGCTTCTTTCCCTTATCTTCATTTGTGGTTGCACCGCTCCTAGTGACCACATTGACACTAGGATCTTCCTCACAGTTTTCTGCTCTGAACATCTGAAGATTCCGCGTCGGAGTCGGAGTCGGCTTGTTTTTATCATGCATCTTAGAAATTAAAACAGGAAAATCTTCTTTTACATGGTCAAACTATCTACAATACCTGCATGATTGTTGCACTGGGTTTGGATAGCCACGTGCATAGTGACTAGCATCTTCGCAGTTGTAGCAAATAACCTTCCCCCTTCCTTGACCAGTTGATCCACCTCCTCTTCCTCTTCCTCTATTTTGAAATCCACTGTGCCTAGAGGGGGATGATGGTGAGGTAGGTTCGGCTTTAATTATATATATTGCATCTTTTTCCAACATCATATCATAAGTTCGATAGTGCTTCTCTTCATGTCCCAGTGAAAAACATAATCTAAAAAACAACTACCTCAGCTCAGGTTGATATTTTACCCTTGGACAGAAATTTGTTTCATGCAAACCCACAACTTGGAAGTTCATGCACCATATTGGCCCAGCTGTGGTCTTCAATGGGCTAGATCCTCCAACTTTCATATAAATATTGAAGATGGAACATTGATCCTTATGGTTCCCAGCAACTTTACATTTTATGCAACAGACTTTTATGCACACCTCATTGCCCTTACCTTTGCATAGATTCTGAAAAGCCAAATGCATTTCTTCCAAATGACTTTGAATCTGATGAGTTCCAAGTGCAACAAGTGTTGGGGTAGCTTCTAATTTCATCACAGTCTCCATAGCCTCAACCTGCATGGAAATCTTCTGTTGACCCAAGAGCTGGCGCAGATGTGGGAGCATCATAGCAATAAACCACCCTTTATGTTGGGTATCATCGATAGTAAATCCACCATCTCCGATAGTGTGCTTTAGCCTCTGATTTTCTTCCCACATAGATTCATTTACCTCCTGGTGAATCTCTTTCATTTTTGTAACCAACTGTGCATATGACTTAGGCTTCTTAAATTTTTCTTTTAGGGAATATTTCACTTCATCCAAGGTGGCATTAGGGTTTTATTGGACATATCTAATATACCAATATAATGCATGCTCTTGGAAAGCAGTGGCTAACTACGCTTTCTTAATATCATCATTGTTCACCTATTGAGCTCTCCATGCAACATTACTCACAAACCAAAAGTGCTCAGTATCTTCATTCCCAATACCTCTGAAAGTAGGTAGCTTCATAGACACGGCCATATCTATGCCTGGGGGAGGTGGAGGTGGAGATGGACTGCGTGGTGGAGAGGACGCTTGGCGAGATGAGTTTGGAAGTGGAGTGGATGGGATCTATGCTTGAGATGGCTATAAATAAATCCTTTCTCTTGGTATTCATGGTAAAGTATTCCACTGCGCGTAGTCAAGCCTCTTCGGGACATTCACGCAATATGTTGGCACAAAGAGCCCTGTTCAAATAATAGCATCTTCAGCAATAAATCCAAATAGTGCAAGAAATTACCTCGAAGACCCTTGAAAAATCTTCTTTCTGCTTCAAGGTATGACACAAACTGATCCTCCCAAATCCTCCCAAGACATGATCAATCTAATGATCTATCGCATGAGTGATCTTATTGTCTGTATTTTCTAATTGTTGAATCAACTTAGGAGCCCACTCAGTGACTGCATTTTCCTTCATGAAGGTATTGAATTTAGTCAATCGCGACAACCAATCATGCAACTCAGTTGCAAAGGAAAAAAATAATATCTCAAGAACTTCTGTATAGATGTACTTTTGAACCCACATTTCAGGTGATATCTTAGAACTTCGATTATATTGGATCACAAATTCAAGGATCTTTCTATCCATCCAATCTTTCAATTCGTTCTGCGTGGGGTGCCACAACATCAAATCTCCCTCAAAATGATCCCAGTCCCGGAAAAAAAAAAAAAAACCTTTTTTTGGCTTGAGGGGTCCTGACTGAAGTTCAAAGTTTATTGCGCAACCGAAAAAACCCTCCAACTATGGCCCTTTCAGCAATGACCTTCTTGCATAGATCAAAGTCTCACCTGAAGTAGTATGGGGGGGTGATGGAACCAGGTTTCTGCACCTTGAGGAAGAAAATAATGTGGTGGCCCTAAACAAGTTGATTGTAGAACTTATACAGATTAGGAACATATGCGTGTAAATACAAAACACTGCTTATCAGTTCAGCTAGTTGCAGAAACAAATAATGCATAAACAGATAGATCACAGATTGACTGCGTCGTAGATATATAAGAGCAAAACTAGATCTATGTAATGCATAATAACTTAAGAAAATGTATCCATGTATTCAACCATCAATATATATTCATTCATAAATAAAAAATCTACTCGCATGGATATAATTAAGCATAATAGAAGTAAAGTGATCTCAATGAAATAACATAATATAGATTAGATAACACATTTCTTTCGCCAAAACTATTCTTTGCATTAGATTCTAATATTTCAATAGAACAGACTTCCCCTTACAATTACCCTTTTGCACATACAACTAGTAGAGTTTGCACGAACCCAGGACTAGGTCTCCACGCACACAGCTAGCAGGATAATTTCTACCCAAAATCGAGACTTACGAAAGCGTATCAAATACTTGCTTACTATTAGTATGAATCTTAATTCCAAGCATACGAATAGATACCACTTTAACTGTGCATAACCAACATCCCTAACATCAGAGATGACTGCCAATATCTTCAGATATGCAGTTAGGTGATCAAGATAAATGCTACAAAAATCTAGATCTATGCATTAGAAGACATTAAATATTAGAAAAAAACAAGATTTACTCCATGCATCCAATAGACAAGACAAGAATATGTTGAATGAATTTTGTATTAGGGGCACCTGGGAGGAAAACACACAAGGGTGTTCCCAGTTCTCCTCAATGGGATGGGTTCTTGAAATTACTTAGCACTTCAGATCTATAATTCCTCTCTCTTGATGGTGTAGAAAACCCAGACAAAAATGGTTGCAAAATATGACTATGATGGTGGATCAATAGTCAGACCAAAAGTATAGATCCAAAGTGATCTTTAGGCAACAAAAGGTGATAAATGAATGGGAAAACCCTTTTATTTATAACAAAATATTGAGTTAGTCTAGATATTGGTACATAGTTAAAATATTGTTAACCAAATCAAGATCCAACTTTTATGGAATATTTTATTATATTTATTGGAGGGAAAAGGAATTTGACTTGGGTCAAATCCCTTTATTTGTAAATAATAAATAAATAAATGATTTATTTATCATTTTAAGGATGTGGTTGAGTAATAATTGTATAAATAATGATTTATTTAATTATTTAAGGGTGATTTAGTCATATTTAACAAAGAATATTATTTAAATAAGGTTTAAATAACTATTCTTTAGGAAATAATAAGATAAATATTGATTTATCTAATTAATTTCCTTGTTTTGGGTTAAATATAACTGAGAATGTTAATTAAACTGTTGTTTAATTAATTATTCCTTGAGGAAAATCAAACAAATATAGATTTATTTAATATTTCCTCATGGGGTTTCCTGTTTAGACCATAAACAACTTAATAAAGGTGGTTTACTAAGTTATTTTTCATAGTGAATGCGATTTTACTTAGGGTAACATTGGTCTTACATGGTGTACTTGGGTCCATCTAATAACAATGGGTTAGATGACCAAAAAATGGTGTAACACTTACATCAAATGATCAGATCAAATATTACCTCTTACTTAGACCCGATCTATCTATTTGTATCCATATTAGCGCACAGATACTATGGTCTCAAACCATGGTTTGAGGCCCACAGTTTCCCCTTACAACCCAATAACATAAAAGAGGAACTTTGACCTACCCAAAATCCCCTTGATCTTTCTTCACAATGCGCATATGCAAAAAATATACAAAAATATATTTAAAATTGTACCCCAGGGGACCCCGCTCCAACAACTTCCATGGTTTCCACATTCCCATAAGACAATCCTATCACACATCCATTTTAGTCCCGACAACGAAACCATTTTTTGGTGCGTGAGATTCTAACGGACCCGGGATTTGTGATACAGTGGAAAATAAATACTTTCTTAGCATCGACCCTTTCAGCAACACCCATGAAGTGAGTGAAGTATCAGATGAGATTCCAATGGGTAACTTTGGGAACAAGGTTTTCACAGTCTAACAAGATTGTCTTGTGTCTCATGACACACTACCTCTAGCTTACAAAGAATCCACTATCGACCTATCACTACGTATCATGCATGTTTTTAATGTTTCTTACCCATCATACAATGCTATAGATCAAACACTTCCGATATATCACCTTAGGAATAGGTTCAGTCATTAACGATAGATTCGACACAAAACCTTTACAACTATACTACTAAAAAACAACACTGGATAAAACTTTGACCCATTATTGACCATACGAACATTCATACCCATTCGTAAAGGTTTAACATTGAAAGCACCACAGTCCCAAACCACAACATATCATCCCCATATGTGATCATCCCATATCATGTTATTAATAGAAACATTTGGATTATTAACCAGTGTTTAAAATAGCCAATATATCACAAATTTCACAATGAACCAATGCATAGAACCATCATAAAAAATTCCACAAATATGCACAACAACAAAATAGACCAACTTATCCGACCAATGATTTATATTATCATTACTAAGAGAGGAATTGCACCCAAAGTTACTTTCAAGAACCAAATAGGCTCATCGGCCTTCCAAAACAACACTATGCCCCGATGTAAATAAAACCATTAACCCATTCCAGAAGAAAAAAACTCATATTAAGCTCATATAATAGTTAGCACATTCATTAAAATAATGCTACATAGAAGTGAAATACTCATATGTATGCCAAAGACTCAAAAATAAATAGACTTAGACATCAGACACTAGTTTTGTAGCTCGGTTTCTTCCTTCTGTTGTCACTCCTAGAGACAACCTTTAGTTGCTAAAGACCAGTGCCTAGGACATCTTAGAATATGAGATCATCAAGTTTCTCTTTCATATTCTATGACGAGAACCCCCTGATATTAACTAGATGGATATATTTGATATGTGGTTCTTGTTGGCTCCCTGTGATTTACAAGAATGGCAAGAATAAACTCTGCAGGGTGCCACATTAGAACCACTTTGGAATCCTAGGACCTAGCCTTCCTAGATTCAAAGAGGGATCTCTCTATATAAGTGTATTTGGAAGATATATCTTTCTGCTTTGTTTAAGATATTAGGCTAGTTATGAAGCTCTGAGAACTTTGTTTTGGTTTTGGTTGATTGAAAAGGTATTTGAAGGATTAGAGGTTAGAGAAGATTGAGGAATGTTTCAGTTGGAATGATAGACTATGAGACAACATTAATCCATTGGGCTATGGAGTCATAAAAGGATTTAATAGTTCAACAACTACTCAAGGGTTTTCACAGGGAAAGTTATCTAAGTTACATGGATCTTCTAGATTAAGCAAACTTTTAAGACAACAATCCAGTAATCATAAGACTACTTTCAGATAAAGAAAACATAAAAGATAACAAGGAGAGAGGCCTAAGATCAAACATAAATAATCTAATCTGCTTTTGACAAACTCTCTAGGGATCTTTCAAACAACCTTTAAAGACAGAGCAGAGGACAGGGCATACCATAGACTTCCCTGGTTTAAAATCCACTCAGCATACTTTGAAAAGATCTTCCAAGAACAATATCTCAAGTTTTACTCAGAAGGATATGGGCTTACAACCACTTCCCTGGTTATACTCTATTGAATCACTCTTAAAAACAAGCTAGATAAAACTGGAAGGCAATTAATAATCCTTCAATCAAACCTTGTAGAAGAAAACATAAAGATAAAGTTTGCAGATAGAAATAGGGTATCTTTGATAGTAAATCCTAATCTAAATTTTATATTCTTTATCAGAGAAAATGGACAGAATGAAAACATAAGGAAAAAACAAAAACAGTGAGGAAAAACATCACCATTAACATAGACCAAGATCCTGTGAATTAGCTTGTTTTATTGATGTTCAAACCAGTGACATACTCCAGCACAATGAGTCCTTACAGCTCGAATATTTCTCTATCCAGCCTAGCCCTCCTCAACTAGCTCAGGAACACTCTAAACAACTAACAGTAACAACCTTCTACAACCAAACAAGAACCCTTTCTAATGAAGTCCTCATGCTATATTTATAAGAAAATGAGGAGGTGAAATGAAAGCTAGGGTTAATATATTTCATTTATGACTGAGTTAATGATTTTTGACCTTTGAGACCATGCAAGGCCCAAGGAAAAAATATCTTAAATGAGTTACTCTTTATAACGAATGTTGTTTAATTTTTGAGCTACTTAGTTGCAATATTTGATTTTTAGGCTTTTTGATAACTTTATAATAACTATTAAGTTGCTTCTTTTGAAAATATCTCTGACTGCAATAACTTCTGTATGTTTTTGAGGGAAAATGATACTTGCAGGTGGAATTTAGCCCTTTGATGAAGTAATTGCTTCATGGATTTTAACATTCGAAGCATGCTGTGGGCTAATTTGTCTTGTTTTATGCTTTAAATTCTGTTTTGGCATTGATTGTGCTTTTAGGCCTCCTTAATCATCTTTGCTGTCTTTTTCACTTTATTGACTATTTTAATCTTTTATCATCTGTATTTAAACATTATTCACTGTCTTTAATCTTTGATTTAAGCCTTTAATCCTTTGTTCTTCATTCCTTCGTTGATCTTCTTTGTCTTCTTGTGTGCAGGTGTTCCTTGGTGCTGCAGGGTTTCCTTGATTGAAATCAATGGTCATGAATAATTTCTCTAACCTTGAAATCAAAACCCTAGATCCCTTATCTTTATGTATTTGGCCCTTGGATCGTCATCCTGACACCAAGCCACTTATATGACTCTAGGATGGCCCTTTGGACTCGGCCACCGTAAAACCTGCAATAATCAAATAAAAATATTAATTTAAATCCTGCGTTCTTGGTTTAAACTGCATTTCAGAGGCTTGGAATGGGTTTGGAGTGGTTGCAGAGGGATGAAAATGTGTAGAGGAGGTGTTCCATGGGTGGAACCAGGAAGGAATAGGGAAATTTTGAATATGGGTGCAAAAAGAAGTAGGGTGGTTTTGCGTAAAACCGGGTGGTATCGCACGGACTCTGGGCGTTAAGCGGTAAAGGGTTGAATGCACATGATACCAAAGAATGGATGCCACATGTTCAGGCCAATGCCACTTATTTCGCATGGAAATGGGCCATTAAATCATGGGAATAAATCGCACGCGAAAACGATTGGGAGCCGTTGGATCTGGGGGAGCCAGATCAACGGTGCGGGTTGATCCCGACCAGAGAAGATGATCGGTGGGAGAAAAGGTGGAAGACAGGTGGCGAAATAGGATTGGATGGTGGTCGAGTAGTGGGAGGTGGGCCAACAGGGTGACGTAATTTCTTTTTTCGGGTAGTAGAAAGGTTGGGAGCGGGATGGAAAAGGTGGGGTTAGATGATGGCCATCGGATCATGAAGATCCATGGTGGAGATTTGTCCAAGGAAAAGGTGGACGAGGGTATGGTCGAGTGAATAGATAAGGTACGAGAGGTGAGATAGATGTTAGATCTGACAGATTAACGGTGGGGATTGCTTTAGGGAAAAAGCAATAACGTGGGGTAAATTATGGGAAAAAAAGGGGGCTAAGAGCAAAGGCGTAGATATGGTCCTGTAGGGGGTAGATAGGACTGGGGTTTGGAAAATGAGGGCTTAGGGACTGCAAGTGGTCGGGCTCCCTTAGTCGTATGAGCAGAAGGGGCAGGGGCATAAGTCCAAAGGGAATTAAGGCCTTATGTTACAAATAATTAGATTTAGGCCTAAAAAATAGGGTTTTGGGAGTTTTTTGAAGGTCCCAATAGGCTAAATAAGTTAGTTTAAACTAAATAAAAGGATTTTACATGGTTTTTAACGCCTTTTTAAGAGAAAATGATGAACAAAAGGGGGAATTTCATGGGGGGGGGAATGAATGTTAGAAGGGGAAGAAAGGGATAAATGAGGGGTGTAAATGGAGGTGAAAAATGAGGGGGAAAGCCTGAAATGAGCTATTTTGAGGCAACAGGGTGATTTGGGAAGACTTGGATGAAGATTTTTAGTGAAGGATATAGGCTTAGGATAATGAACACAGTGAGATTTTCAAAATTCAGAAGCTTTTCTCATAAAGGCTTGTTTTTTTTAAATCTAAGAAAATATTTAGCCATCCTATATAACAAATTTTACTGGTGGCTAACAGTGGCTCCACTTAGGGAAGGCAACTCCTTGGAGGTGTCAAGAACCTTAGAGAATAAATCTCTGAAAAGTAGACTACTGCTTTGTTTTACCATTTTGACAATCCTCTTTGACTTGATGATTTTTCTGCTTTGAAGGTCTTTCAGCATTTGAATCATAACATGATTAGTCTTGAACCCAAACTTCTACCTACACAACATACTTTCTTGACATTTTTTCTTCAGTGGGTGCATTTAGACTTGCAAACCCTTGTAACATCAATTTTTTCTTTTATTTGAAAGCAGGAAAATATCTACTTCTACCCTTATATCATCCATGAGTTCAGATTAAACATATGAACTCATTATTTCTCTACCTATTCTAGCTATCTGTCAAGATTAGACTTTTTGACAGATTTTCATTCTCTAGTCTAAAAACAGGAAATTGAAACATAATAAAATCAGGATTGGACAGTCTGATTTTTTATGGGGCTATGGAATTTTGTACAAGCTACATATAGACTCTATTTTTAGAAATTTAAAACAAAACCGTGAAGGCTTAAGATTTGAAATTGATAAGCATCCTTGTTTCTTTCTTTGGTTCAGAATTTTATCTTTTTAGAACCATTTCTCTCTTCTCCTAATCTATTATACTGATAAGCCAAGTTTACATTGTTTAGAAGATCTTCATTCACTAACCTATCAATAATAAATTTAAATTTATTCAATCATGATTAGGCTGTATGATTGAATAACATTTCTTCTTTCAAAGCAGTGGCATTTTGACTTGCACACTTTCAGATTTTTGTATTTTTTGGTATGGGGTTGTACCTATTCTATTATCTGCCCTCTTTTCCTTTTTTATTTTTATTTTGGTGTTTATTCCTTCAGGTTTTTTTCTTCAAAGAATGTTATTTACAATGGAAAAATTTTTGAACTAAGTTTATAATAAAATTAATGTTTGAGCATCCTGCCATTGACAGGACGTCCAAAAGGTTATGTTCCATCCATCTCTTGAAGAAAAAAAGAATTTTTACCTATAACAGATTGAATGAGATTAGGGCCTTTCCATAAATTTTCAAACTTTCCATGTTTGCCCTTATCTTCCCTCCTAGAATCTGTAATATCCTAAATTAGGGAATTTCTACAACAATGAGAATATCTTAAGATATTCTAAAGTTGGAGATCCAGTAATACATAAACATGCCAATGGAGTAGCAGTGATACATTAATACCAAGAATGTCGGAAGATTCACATAACCATTACATTATATTACAACAACAACAATGTATACAAGATCTTGAGGAAATTATCTCTCAAGCTAGGCAATGTAGCCTTAATAAAGCATATACATGATAAATGGAGAAATACTGCTACATGAAAGAAACCATGGTTATGACTGCACAGTCTATGGAGTATAACTGCTACAAACTGATGTCAATACATGAATATAGAAATGTATAGCTCAAAAAAATATGGAGGAGCAAGATCTCAACCCCTGGATACAACCATACACAATCCTTAGAAAGATTGGCTGAAATATACACAAAATAGCAAATCTGGAGAAATGATGGAGTTGTTGGGCAGCAGTTGAAACTCAAAAATTGGAAATGGATGAAGATATCTAATGATGCTACAAATGATGGCTGAATCTCATCCAAAGGATCTCTCAGGTGAAAGGCTGATCCAATCCCTGAAGATCTCACCCTCCAAAATAATGGAGCAAGTCCCCACTGTAATTGCACTTAGAAATAACGCAGTCTAGAGAAGGGACTGCGTTGTTGGTGAAGGGAAGTGTTTGGCCTGATACCAATGATCTACAATAAGCTAAGGAATCTCCCTCACTAACCTCCCAAAGGAATAGAAGCTCCCTCCTATGAAAGATGAGCCAAGGAAATGGTGTTGTGGAGTCCTCCACTGCAACACCCTGCAACACAAATTTATCCTACTTCAGGAATAACGTTGTGACTGAAGGAGGTGGCTTTGTCCTTGAGCCAATAAATGTGGAGAATGAAGAACAATCCCTCAAGATGCCTCTCAAGAAGGAGAAGGAATCCTAAACAGGAATTCCCCGGCAACTCTACTAAACAACAAGAGAAGGCACAATGTCTGAATAGACAATGAAATCAATAATCCAAATCATGAAAAACAATGGATTCCTTGCCCTCCTTTTAAACAAGTGAAAGCACTCACTCCATGGGCCCCAATCGTTAGGGTTTCCTCCATAAAATTTCCTCTTCCTCATTCACATTACACTATCTTCCAAAGTGATCCACTCCTCCTATGAGGGCTACCAAGCCATAGGAGGAGTGGATCACTTTGGAAGATAGTGATCCACTCCTCCTATGAGGGCTATCTTCCAAAGTGATCCACTCCACCCTTTATCTTTGTACTCCTCCCATGAGGGCTACCATCATACCAATTTAGATTTGTGCATTCCATGGGACCTTGAAATGCAATCTTCTTTAGGATCAATTTGATCCTATAAGGACCCAAATAGGTAGTAGGAAAAAACCTCCCATCATGATGTGCATGGCTCAATAAATTTCCAACACAGTCATGAGAGATGTTATCTATCCGAAGATGTCCTCCATATTCTATCTGTTCTTGTGAGAAGGGAAGAACCTCCTCAAACTACTGAAGAATCTTGCACTCCATGATGTGTGGGAGTGCACCTCCACTAGAATCTCTCCTTGATATCTCCTCCTCATGCATGGTCCTCCAAACCCAACGAGACCTTGGATCTGCTGCCAGTAGAAGTCTCTCCGTGAGCTATGGCATGCTCATTGAGAGAGTGTCATCTAGAGAGGAGAAAGAATTTCTTATCTCCAGATGTCTACTCATTCTCACTGCCCCCTTCATGGCTTCCTAAATGAAGTTGTCCTTTTAGTGCTCACATGAGGAATGGCTCCTCTTTTCTCCATCACTGCTCTTGTGCAGCGCAGTGTTATTCTGCTGCTCTAGGTTAACTGCATGCAATGATGTAGACCCATCCAAAGTGTTTGGTGAAATTACAAGAGATGGATTTTTAATCATACCTTGGTGAAATGTGGAAGCTCCTTGCAAGGCTGCAAGAGTTTCCTCCTGTAGAAATTTGCTGAATAATGAAGATTTATCCACTGATATTATCCTGGTCACACACTATTCGAATTCATGCATAACACATAACCTCTTCTACAATTGATCATTAATATGCGGAAATAGAAACAGTCGCATGCGCACATAAACACAATATGTAATGGGGAAATATTATAGATGAAAACCCCCAGCTATTTTGTATATTATAATAGAAGAGAACATGTAACAATCTCAGTACAATACTCCTCACAAGTACTCAGTACTATCTCCAAAAGTTAAACACAAACTAGCTCAGTTTTGAACAAGTCACAGGTTCAAAACTCATCCACTATTTGCCTGCCTCTATTGCGCAATCCAAGTTGGTGTAATGAGAGATCCAAGTTCGAATCTCCTTGGCTTCAACTGCGCAATCCTCATGGGAAATCTCCTCCAATGCTTGTGCCAATCTCATGCACAACTAATGTCGCAACTAATAGCAAACTCACCCTTTCATCTACCTCTTCCACTGGTCTTCACTGAACTGTCCATGCACTGTAGTAAAATGATGTGTTCTTGAGTTGAATAATGAGTTAATAATTAGTGAATTAAATAATATTTAATTCACTCCACTCATATCTAGTGTATTAGCCAATTAAACTAAATACAACTAGTTCAACTAAGTTAAACAGAACACAACTCCACCAACTATCTCATCAACTCCACCAAACTACGCCACTTGAGTTCTAACTGAAGTCAACCATGCATGAGCTCACCAAACCCCTAGGAATAGTGTAATTCATTCTGTTAGGTGCATGGGCCACATCCGTAGCTCCAACTGAAGTGTTGTAAGAGAATAAACTGAAGTTTATAGTCCAAATATTATTAAGGGCTAATAATATTTGACTGACCTATTTTTAGACAGGCAGTCTAAAAATAGACTTCGACCTGTATGTCTAAAAATAGAGGTCCATCTATTTTACCAACTCGACCAATCATCCAAGAATAGCATACTGCAACTCCTAGACCATGCTCCATATGTCTAAAAATAGACATAGTCTAAAAATAGACTTTGCGCCAAAAATAGGCTGCGGGCCCACTTAGTGAAGGCGACTTCATTTCACTAAGCTCCATCATCTTGTTGCATTTTCAACACTCCCTCTCAACAAGATATGGATTATCTACAACCCCTATCCTTCCTCTGTGGAATTCAAACTTGCTCCTGGTGAGCGCCTTCGTCAAGATGTCAGCATCCTGATCCTCCGTGGGAACATATGAAAGCATCATGATTCTCCGCTGAACACAATCTCTGATATGATGGTACCTGATGTCGATGTGTTTGGATATATCATGAAATACTGGATTAGCCGAGAGTTTAATGCAACTCTGGTTATCACAGTAGATCACTGTAGGCTCGAAATGCAACCTGAACAAACCTGCGAGGATCTTTCTGATCCAAATAGCCTCGCATGCAGCCAAGCTAGCTGCCATGTACTCGGCCTCTGCTGAACTGAGTGCCACGGATCTCTGCTTCCTGCTGTACCAGGAAACTGCTGTCGACCCAATGCTGAAAACTCCTCTAGATGTGCTCTTCCGGTCCGTTGGGCTCCCTGCCCAATCTGCATCAGTGAAGCCAGAAAGCTTCGCTCCATCCTCCTGTCTGTACCATAGACCATATCCTGATGTGCCACTAAGATAACGCAATACATGCTTGCCTGCCTTCCAAAAGAGCTTGGTAGGCTTAACCATAGCTTGCGAAAGCTGGTTAACAGCATAGCATATATCGGGTCGTGTATTGACCAGATACATAAGCGACCCCACCAATTGTCGATAGACAGTGGCATCCACTACCTCCGCTAAAGTAGCATCCTCCTTCCTCCAACCACCAGGAAGAGGAGTATCAATAGGCTTGCAGCCATGCATGTTGAACCTCTCCAGTATCTCTCGGACATACTTACCCTGAGAAACAAACAGTCCACCACTGCGCTGCCAAATCTACAATCCCAGGAAATAATGAAGGAGGCCCAAGTCCTTCATCTCAAACTCTCTAGCAAGATCCTCCTTGCATGAAAGTATCAACAGCACATCACCCGTCAAAATCAGATCATCTACATACAGTACAATGATCAGCAACTTCCCTTCCACCACAATTTGGTACAGGTTAGGATCCGCCTCACTCTTGGAGAATCCAAGTCCGGTGAAATAACTGTCTATCCGTGTGTACCAAGCATGAGGTGCTTGCTTCAACCCGTACAATGCTCTCTTGAGTCGGCAAACATGCGACTCACTGCTGAAGATCTCGAAACCTTCGGGCTACTCTATCTACACCTCCTCCTTAATGAATCCATTGAGGAACGGAGTCTTCACATCCATCTGATGGATTTTCCATCCCATCTGCGCTGAGAGAGCTAGGATCGTATGTATGGAAGAGTACCTTGCAACAGGTGCAAAGGTATCCTCATAATCGATCCCCTCGATCTGTGAGAAGCCACGGGCAACAAATCTTGCCTTGTACTTCTCCACACTCCCGTTAGCCACCTGCTTCACTTTGTAGATCCATCGTGAACCCACCATTGATTTCCCCTCCAGTCACGGGACAATCTCCCATGCATTGTTTCTGACAATCGAATCATACTCTTCAACCATGGCATCTACCCATGCGGGTTCCTCCACAACTTCCTCGAAAGAGGATGGCTCTGTCACGACACATTTGCTCATAAGAGCCATGTATCCAGTGTACTGGTTCAGTGACTGTCTCTATCTGCACTGCGCTGTAGGTGGTCCTACAACCTTCTCTGCAGCTCGAGCCAGTCGCTCAACTTCTATAGTGTGCTTGCACCCTCTGATGGTTGGCGCTGCATGAGTGGTCTCTTCCACCTCATGAACTTCCTCTTGTGGCTGATCCACATCTGGAATCTCCTCCTTAGGAACTAATAGCTCCTCATCTACATGCAAGTGTGGCTCCCTCTCAAGCGAACACTGCATGGCTTTCTCCTCATGAAATTTGATATCCCATCGCACAACAGTCTTGCGACTGTCTAGCAAATACACATGATAGTTGTGGGGCGTATCAGTGTACCCCACAAATATTCCAACCTCTGCGGTCGGATCCAGCTTCTTTCTAGCGTCCTTCGTCACATGCATGTAGACAGGTGTGCCAAAAATCCTCAAATGAGAAATATCAGGCCTCTTGCCAGAAAATGCCTCCTCTGGTGTACTCATGCCAAGTATCTTGTGAGGACAACGGCTCTGCACATACACTGCAGTATTGCATGCATCAGCCCACAAGTGAAGGGGTAGGCTCTAATCATGCAACATCGCTCGTGCATCACCCACGATCGTTCTGTTCTTCTGCTCAGCAACCCCGTTCTGTTGTGGGTTATGGGGTGCGATGAGCTCTCTCCGAATCCCTTTTGCACTGCAAAAGTCCTTGAATTCAATAGAGATGAATTCACCACCATTGTTTCTCCTAAGAGCCCTCACATGCTTTCCCGATTCCTTCTCAACCAACGCCTTGAATTCATAGAACTTTGAATATGTCTCGCTCTTCTTCTGCATGAAGAAGATCTAGCACTTCTGAGAGAAATCATCAACAAAGATCACATAGTACTTGTGCTTTGCTATCAAAGCTACTGACAAAGGACCACACACGTCTGTGTGAACTCTCTCAAGGATCGTCGTGGCATGACTATCCTTCTCGTGAAAGGTGGCATTCACATATTTTCCCAAGTTACACCCGTTGCACTGATCTGACTGTGCAAGAGTGCCCTTAGGAAGCCCAGTAGAAATCTACTGCAGTATCTTCAAAGCGCCATGGTGAAGGTGGCCCAATCTCCTGTGCCACAGCTCGCCCTCATCATCCCGGCTCACCACTGCTTCCGCCTTGCATGCCATTGCTGCACAGCCATCTACTTGCAACTGATAAAGGTTCTTGACTCGAACCCCTATCTTCCAGGTCTCTCCAGTTTTCTTACTGCGTAGGAAAGCCTTTGCTTCGCTGAAGACCACATCATACCCCTTGTCTTCCAACATCGCCACAGAGATCAGATTATTCATCAATCCTGGAACATGCAATACTTCCTTCAATACGAAGGGTTTACCAGACTCCCTCTCAAAGGAAATGGTACCGATACCGGTCGCACTGTATCTACCATCATCGCCCATCTCGATGTGCACTCCAAGATCTTTCTCCTCCAGATCTGAAAATAGATCTCGATCTCCTATCATGTGAAATGACGCACCACTGTCCAAGAACCATACTGATCCCATCACACTTGAGACCAAGCATGCGATTAGTGAAAAATCTAGTTCGAACTAGGAGGCCAATGCCTCTCCCACTGCAGATCCAGCAGCCTTCTTATTTTTCTTCTTCTGCGAAAAATTTGTGGCATAGTGTCCGTGCTGGTGACAGTGAAAACACTTCACCTTGGACATGTCTTGCTTCTTGCCTTTCGCACCAGACTGAGAAGCTTTCTTGCTCTTCCCCTTCTTTTCTTTGGCAGCCAAAGCACAATTTTTTTCATCAGATACCTTTGATGAAGATCCGTCCCTGGTAGTCCGCCTTATCTCCTCTTGCATGAGATCCGCCCAAAGTCGCTCCCATCCTGGCAACTTCTCCCAACCATTGACAGAGTCCTGATAGGAATTCCAACTCTTCGGAAGACCAAGGAGAGCCAGGTCCACCAAGTCCTCTTCATCGACAGTCACCCCCACACTTCCCAGCTCATCTCTGCATTGAGTGAACTTCATGAGGTACTTGGTGATACTGTCGCCTTTCTCCATCTTAATGTTTCTGAGTTTATCCTTGAGCGCCAGCTTCCTTTGGTCGCTCTTGCTCTGGAATAGATCTGTCAACGCTTTCCACATCAAATATGGAGAATATTTTCCATGTAGGCTAGATACAATGTGATCCTTCACGCCCTCCAATAGAATCCTTCGACATTTCGCCATCTTCTTTTGCCAAGCCTCAACTTCAGTAGGATCAATAGGCTTTTGGACATCCATATCTATGAACTCCTTCAGCCCATTATCTTCTAATACTGCCTCCATACGATCTTTCCATGCAACATAATTCGAACTACCTTCAAGAGCATATTCGAGTCTCAAACAGTTGAAAGACATTTCAATTCCGACACTAAGAAAAAAAAAATGCTGCAAAATTCGAATTCCAAGCTCAAAACTCAACTGCTTCTGGATCTGTGAGAACAAATTATTTCTAGCACAGAGATCGACTATAAGGGAATTTACTGGATATATCACCTTTCAAAGAAAGGATGGATCCAGAGGCTACCTGGCCCGTTACAGACTCTGTCTACCGAAATAAAATTGTAACCACTGTAATAGATCCCGATGATCAATTCGCTCCGATACCATGTAGAAATTTTCTGAATAATGAATATTTATCCACTGAGATTATCCTGGTCACACACTATTCGAATTCATGCATAACACATAACCTCTTCTACAATTGATCATCAATATGCGAAAATAGAAATAGTCACATGCGCACATAAACACAATATGTAATGGGGAAAGCTTATAGCTGAAAACCCCCAGCTATTTTGTATATTATAATAGAAGAGAAAATTTAACAATCTCAGTACAATACTCCTCACAAGTACTCAGTACTGTCTCCAAAAGTTACACACAAACTAGCTCAGTTTTGAACAAGTCACAGGTTCAAAACTCATCCACTATTTGCCTGCCTTTATTGTGCAATCCAAGTTGGTGTAATGAGAGATCCAAGTTCGAATATCCTTGGCTTAAACTGCGCAATCCTCATGGGAAATCTCCTCCAATTCTTGTGCCAATCTCATGCACAACTAATGTCGCAACTAATAGCAAACTAACCCTTTCATCTACCTCTTCCACTGGTCTTCACTGAACTGTCCATGCACTGTAGTAAACTGATGTGTTCTTGAGTTGAATAATGAGTTAATAATTAGTGAATTAAATAATATTTAATTTACTCCACTCATCTCTAGTGTATTAGCCAGTTAAAATAAATACAACTAGTTCAACTAAGTTAAACAGAACACAACTCCACCAACTGTCTAATCAACTCCACCAAACTTCGCCACTTGAGTTCTAAGTGAAGTCAACCATGCATGAGCTCACCAAACCCCTAGGAATAGCGTAATTCCTTCTGTCAGGTGCATGGGCCACATCTGTAGCTCCAACTAAAGTGTTGTAAGAGAATAAACTGAAGTTTATAGTCCAAATATTATTAAGGGCTAATAATATTTGACTGACCTATTTTTAGACAGGCAGTCTAAAAATAGACTTCGACCTGTATGTCTAAAAATAGAGGTCCATCTATTTTTACCAACTCGACCAATCATCCAAGAATAGCATACTGCAACTTCTAGACCATGCTCCATATGTCTAAAAATAGACATAGTCTAAAAATAGACTTTGTGCCAAAAATAGCCTGCGGGCCCACTTAGTGAAGGCGACTTCATTTCACTAAGCTCCATCATCTTGTTGCATTTTCAACACCTCCTCATAAGTTTTGGCCTCCCAAACTGTTGAAGATGAAGGCTACTCCTCCATGGTCTCAATAGCATTGGTACATGCCTCATCAACTGGTGGTGAGGGCTCCTCCCTCCTTTTGCCAAATCTTCTGATCATTGTTTGAGAAAAATCAGCAAGAGTTGAAACCCTTGCATGGCTTATATGGCTGATCCACCAATTATTTGCTTCACCTTCAAGGTGCAATGTTGTAACTTCTACAGCCTCTCTGTCTACTACAGAATGTAGCAGGAAGAAAGCCTCTAGCTTCTTCACCCAAACCTCTGCTGCACATGTGAGTGATACATCAAATGTGGACAATAGAAATCTATTACCTCTCATCATCCCATGGCTGTGGGGTCTTCTCTCTTCTTTTTGCTGAATAAATTGTGGTAAAGCTAGAGTCTCTTGGAAGGCTCTAGGTTTAGCTTGGTATTCAGCAAGGTAATCACTTAGAATTTTGAATTCCAAGTGTTCTTCATGCTTCTGGTCTTCTTCTTTGTGAGAGTAGGAAGTGCATGGTCCTTCCTCTTCTCCTTCTTCCATCTTCGTGACCTCCTTGGAGAGGTTCTCTCCGGATATGAAAATTGATGAGAGAAAGCTCATCTTCTTCATCATCCTGATCTTCTTTGGCTGAGACTCATAGGCTGAGCCAGAGATCATGCTTTGATACCATTGTAATATCCCAAATTAGGGAATTTCTACAACAATGAGAATATCTTAAGATATTCTAAAGTTGGAGATCTCGCAATACATAAACATGCCAATGGAGTAGCAGTGATACATTAATACCAATAATGCTGGAATATTCACATAACCATTACATTATATTATAGCGGCAACAATGTATACAAGATCTTGAGGAAATGATCTCTCAAGCTAGGCAATGCAGCCTCAATAAAACATATACATGATAAATGGAGAAATAGTGCTACATGAAAGAAGCCATGGCTATGACTGCCCAGTCTATGGAGTATAACTGATGCAAACTAATGTCAATAAATGAATATAAAAATATAGATCTCAAACAAAGATGGGGGAGAAATATCTCAACCCCTGGATACAACAATACACAATCCTTAGACGGATTGGCTGAAATATACACAAAATGGAAAATTTGCAGAAATGCCAGAGGTGCTGGGCAGCAGCTGCAACTCAGAAACTGGAAATGGATGAAGATAGATGATGATGCTACAAATGATGGCTGAATCTCATTCAAAGGATCTCTCAGGTGAAATTCTGATCCAATCCCTGAAGATCTCACCCTCCAAAATAGTCGAGCAAGTCCCCATTGCAATTGCACTCAGAAATAACGTAGTCTAGAGAAGGGACTGCGCTACTGGTGAAGGGAAGTTCTTGGCCTGATACCAATGATCTACAATAAGCTTAGGAATCTCCCTCACTAACCTCCCAGAGGAATAGAATATCCCTCCTCTGAAAGATGAGCCAAGGAAATGGTGTTGTGGAGTCCTCCACTGCAACACCCTGCAACACAAAGTTATCATGCTTCAGGAATAACATTGTGACTGAAGGAGGTGGCTTTGGCCTTGAGCCAAGATATTTGGAGAATGAAGAACAATCCCTCAAGAGGCCTCTCAACAAGGAGAAGGAATCCTAAATAGGAATTCCCCCAGTAACTTTGCTAAACTGCAAGAGAATGCACAATGTCTGCATAGACAATGAAATCAATAATCCAATTCATGAATAACAATGGCTGCCTTTCCCTCCTTTTAAACAAGTGAAAGCTCTCTCTCCATGGGTTCCACTCATTAGGGTTTCCTCCACCACATATCCTCTTCCTCATTCACACTGCATTTTCTTCTAAAGTGATCCACTTCTCCTATGGCAGCATTGTTGACTTGGTCAAACCTGACCTTGTCTTCATTCATTTTCCCCTATTCACACTTGAGGGTGAAAAATAGAGCTACTCTGGTGATCCCTTTCACATTATGAGGAATTTTATTCAGGTTTTCAATGAGCATGGGCTTCCTTACCCATTTATTTGGTTGTTAGGTGATAAAAAAAAAATTTAATATTCCATTTAGCTATGTGCTAAAATGGGAATATTACAGAATCCCATTTTAGTACCTTGTCACCAATGTTAAAATCATTTGCTTTCGTTCTTTTATCAAACAGTTTCTTGATGTTTTCTTGTACTTGTTGTGCTCTATTATAGAGTTCCTCTCTAGTTTGCTACAACTGGACAGTCTGATTAATTATTCTCATCATGTCATCTTCTTCAGACTGTACTTCTTGGATCAGCTTCATAACTGGCACTCCTAAACTGGTTGGAAATATTTCATCTACTCCATAAACTAGTTGATAAGGGGAGATTCCAATATATTTTTTAGTGGTCAATCTGTCTGCCCAAAGTGCATGTACTAGCTTGTTGTGCCATGATTTTTTATTTTCTTCCAACAACTTCTTGATGATGTTTACCAAACTCTTGTTTGAGGATTCTGCCAACCCATTACCTTGAGGGTAATAAGCTATGAAATGACCCAATGTAATCTGATATTTGTGGCAAAAATCAACCATCTTTTTGGATCCAAAGGTAGCAACATTGTCAGTGATAATCTTCCTAGGGCAGCCAAATCTAGACATGATATGGTCTTCAAGGAATTTAATGATGACTGAATCTGTGGCATTCCTAGAAGGGATGGCCTATATCCATTTGGTGAAGTAATATGTTGCTGTGAGGATCCATTTGTGTTGGGCAGATGAAGCAGGATGGATTTCCCCAATGAATTATAGACCCCACTGTTGAAAAGGAGCTTCAAAATGATTAGATGCAGAGGTAAGGGTAGCAGATTTCTCTTTCCTTCAAAGATTTGACACTTATGGCAGGAAATTATCATTTTATGAACATCTTGAAAGAGGGTGGGCTAGTAATAACCAGCTCCAAGGATTTTGTTAACAGTGGTTTTCCAATAGAGGTGGCCTCCACATTCTCCTTCATGAAACTCATGCTTGATCTTATCTGCATCATTCTCAGGAAAACATTTAAGCTATAATCCACTAGCTTTTTTCCAATATAAACATTTATCTAAAATGCAGTTTTAACATCTTTTAACTTCAGAAACCTTGCCTTTGTTTTAGAAAAATTGGGAGGAAAATTAAGATTAAGAAGTACATACAAAATATCAGCATATTAAGATGAATTTAGAAAATAATCTTCAATGAGTGGAGTTGCCAACTCCTCATGTTCATCTAATGCATAAAACACGTTTATATCAAGTGCTTGTAAGTTGGTTTCAGCCATAATTTTTTCTAGTCCTTGACCTTTGATGAGCTTAGTGGGCTTGATTTCTAAATCATATTCTAATATTACAGCAATCCACCTTCCTCTTTTGCCATCAGGATCTTGTGTCAAAATGTCTTCCACCACTAAATGAGGCACAAATGCAATAATGTGTGAGTGTAAAATGTAAACTCTGAAATATTTTAAGGCTTTGACTTAGGAAAAAGCATGTTTTTCCATTATGTTGTATTTCAGAGGTGCATCTCTTAATGCCTTGCTAAAAAATGCAATGGGCTACTCTTGTCCGTTTATGTTTTTCTGTAATAGGACAACAACCACTGTATGTTCTGATGCAAAGGAAAATATGAAAAAGTCTTTGGTAAAATTAGGAGTAATAAGAACTGGTGTTTGTGTACGTGCTTGTTTTACCAGTTCCAAGGATTTCTTTGCTTCTAAGATCCATTTAACTCATGTTTCTCTTTTAAGCATGTTTGTAATATTTCTAAGGAGTTCATCTAGGTTGGGTATGAACCTTCTCAAGAAATTGATCTTCCCAATGAAAGATTGAAGTTCCTTAAGATTTTTAGGATGATTGATTTGCAATATACCCTCAATCCTCTTTGGGTCTATCTTTATCCCTTCTTCAGATATGATATGACCAAGAAGTTTTCCTTCTTGGAGACCAAATAATGTTTTCTTTGGGTTTAAGGATAAACCATATTTTCTACATTTCTCTAAGACTTTTCTTAGGTGCATTAGGTGTTCTTCATCTTTTTTGGAATAGACGGTTATGTCATCTAAGTAAATCACAATGAAGTAACCTATTTCTTCTGAAAATCAATATCCATGGCTCTCTGGAATGTGGCACCAACATTAATTAAACCAAAAGGCATTTTCACATACATAAAAATTCCCCAAGGTGTGGTAAAAGTTGTTTTATGTTGATCGTCAGGGTGTACCAATACTTGGTTGTATCCTGAGAAGACATCTAGCAAAGAAATTCTTTTTGAACCTACTACCCTTTGTAAGATATGATCCATTTTGGGCAAGGGATATTTTTCCTTTAATAAGGCCTTGTTTAAGTTTCTGAAGTCTATACAAAGCCTTATTTCTGTTGTTTTCTTTCTTACAGATACAATATTGGATATCCACTTTGAGTATCTTACAGGGACTATAATTCCATCATCATAAATGTTTTTTATTTCTTTCTCAACCAGAGGTAATTGAACAGGGTTTATTCTTCGTAGTTTTTGTTTAAAAGTTTTTTGGTTTTCTTTGAGGGGTATCTTATGCTAAATTATTTCTGTATCATATGATTTTAAATTTTCATAACTCCAAGCAAATACATTAGAAAATTCTCTAAACAGCTTAAGATATTTCAATTTAATGTGAGTTGGCTGTGTTTTGGATAATTTGATCATTTTAGGCCTTTCTTTACTACCTACATTACACTCTTCAACATTAGTTTCAGTAGGTTCTATTTTTGGCTTTTTGGCAACTTCATTAAAGACAAACAATTCTTCTAGAGGCATTAGTCCTTTTGGCAAGTTTTCATTGAAAGATTGCAGCACTTATAGATCTTCTTTTTCTAAATCAGTGCATATTTCTATTTTATGTTTCCATCCTTTAGTTAATAGATTTATATCAGCAGTTTTAGGAGGCTCTTCTTGGCAAGATTGTTCCTCATTAGGGAAGTCTTCTTCATATTCTTAATTTGAACTTGGCATTTCAAACTCATTTCTGGATTGCAGGAAGCCTTCTATTTGTTTATCTCCTTCAAAAACATGCCATTATTTTTCATTATCTGGGACTGCTGGTCTATATTTGAATTGGATTGAATATTGTTTATTCTTATGAGGTCTTAGACATGTACTAGCAGCAAAGGCCAAACCATTGGCAAGAATATTTTGGTTTCTAGGGACAAAGGTGATTTCAAACTCTGAAAAGGTTTTTAGGAGGTCCATGGCATCATCTCTATAGGCTCTTAGTCTTAGATGTTTGGCAGTGTATTCTCCATTTACTTGCCTAATTATCAGTTCTAAATATCCATGGAAAGTTATCCTCTTGACTCCTAATTTTTTCAGTAAATGTAGTCCTAAGAGGAGTGATTCATACTCTGATATGTTATTAGTGCATTGAAAATTTAGTCTGTATGAATGGCCTTCAGCATGGTTACTCTCTGTGTTGTGCACCCATATGCCTGCCCCTGCAGTAGTCTTGCTACAAGACCCATCAAAACTCATACTCCAAAGGGGACTGTTTTCAGATTTATCATTAATTTTCTCTTTGTCCCCTCTGTTTTGTTTATATTTATTGCCACTATGTTGTTTTTGAGAGTCTATACCATGTCTGTTTTTGTTTTGTTCCTCGAGGTTTTCATTGTGTTGAGGATTTTTTCTTTGATTTTCATGCTTAGCACTAGGTTGATGGTTGTTTTGTTGTTTAAGATCTTTAACTTATTTGCTGTAATTTTCTAAGTTTGCAAACTGTTTTGGATATTCCCCCTTCCCTTCCTTTTCTTCCATGACTAGTTTATCATTTTCTAATCCTTTCTCATCAAGATTTTCATTATTTTAAAGTATGAATGAGTCAAGGTCTGTGTGAGTAGAATACAGAGGGGATTGTTCTGGTCTTTCTTGACTACTCACCATGTATTTCATGTGTGTTTCCCTATAGAGTCTTCTAAGTTGACTGAAAACATGGATGGTGGCATAATTCATGTCCATTTGCATGGTACCTTGAATTTTAGCCCCCCGGGATCTTGAAAGGAGCATGCCATATTTGGGAGGTATATCAGCCACTACTATATCCATCACTAAGCTTTTGGCTGGGATTTGAGTTAAGTTGACACATAGATCTTTGATTAGGCCTAGGCATTTGACTCTGCTAGAGTCAAAGGAATATAAATATTTGTATGGCCTAGTCACCTCAAGGCCTAATCTTTCCATTATTACTTTGGGAATGAGGTTATGTGATGCTTCCGAGTCAAGCATGGCATTATGAAAAATCTTCTCATGGATTTTTAGACTGACATAGAAAGGAGGAATACCTCCTTCTTGAAATTTTCCTTCTACTTCTGGTTCAAATAGAAGTTCAGGTTTGTCATCAGTCACATTGACAGAATCGGTTTGTTCCTCAAAATTTAGGTTTTATATACATATTGGGTGACTAATTCAATGAGAGGAATCGAGATCCTGATTTTAGAAATTTCACTCTCTATGCTGAAAGGTATTTGAGTTTTTAATATGTTTAAACCAACCTTTTTAGTCATTGTTTTCTCAGCAAAATCAGCTTGTTGGTTTTTATTATGGACAACAGTTAAAATATTTTTACTAGGAGAATTAGCTGAGGTGCTAGTGCTACTTCGGTCACCACTATGTTTGTCATAATTTAGGGTGTCTTTTCCTTTGTTTTTATCAGAACCTTTAGCCATTGTTTTATTGTTTTCAGTTGTATTTTTTGAAATGTTTACAAGGTTGTTTTTAGCAGAAATTTCAGAGGTATTTTTCTTGGGAATTTCTTGGTTCTTTTTACTTCTAAGATCATATTGTATATGCACTTCCATTATAGCATTTTCAAAGCCTTGTTTGTAATCTTCAGATTCTGGGCATTCTTCATCATAGGGTGTATATATGCCTTGTTCCTTCCTAGTGAGGAAGACAGTATCCTCATCATTTGTGCCCAACATGTTTATGTGATTTTCCTCTGTTTCTTTAATCACTCCTTCATCTTCATCAGCATAATTATGCTGGAAAGGAGGTCTGAATTGCTGATCAGGGCCTCTTTTCCTAATTTGAGGGGGATTCCTTCTAAAGTTCTGATTCTGATTTTTATTTTTGTTTTGAGGAGTTGTTTGGTTTTCTTTAGAATAAGATATCTCATTCATGTTTATTCTTTCCATCATCATCTCCATGGTTCTAACCAAATTATAAATTTTGGAGTCTGATGTGGAAGGTCTAGCTTCATCTTTGTAGGTAACCTTTTTCTCCGCTTTCAATCTAGCCCTTCTGGCATTAAGGTTAGCTTCTACACTTACTACCCCTTTATGCATGTCTTCTAATGTGAGGGGTTCTCTCTCCCTTAATTGATAACACATGTCTAGGTCAAATCCTTCAAGAAACTCTATTAAGGCTAAGCCTTGTGGTGGTTTCATTTGTGGAGGGAGTGCATTATAAACACTATTGAATCTAGTGCAATAATCTTGGAAACTCTCTCCGACATTTCTTTTAAGGTCATTGTATTCTGATAGGATTTGAAGGGGATTTCTCTTGACTTCCCATTTGTTTAGGAACAGTTGATGAAAAGCATGAAGGTAATTGATACTATTAGGGGTTAAGCCTTTAAAACATTTTCTTGCTTCTCCCCCTAAGCTTTGAGAAAACATTCTAAGTTTTACAGTTTCATCATCTATTTCTTGTCCGTCAAAGTAATCATTCATTCTATCCACATGTTGTTGAGCTGTAGTAGAACTACTAGCATCATATAATGGAATCTTGGACTGATAGTCCTGTGGTAGAATAGGTAAAGGTAAAGGAAGGACTAAGGGAGCATATCATGTTGCCATCATATGAGGTTGTGGAAATAATGGAGGGTTTGCAAATGGAGGATTTGTGATAGGAGGTTGATGATGAGTTGAAGTGGTTTGAACTGTGGATGTGTGGGTGAGTGTAATAGAAGTACTAGGACCAGCTAAGTACTGTTGAACAGATTTAGGATGAGAGAAGCCAAATTTGTGAATGAAATGGAGATCAGGAGGTGTGGAAGGGGAGGCTTCTCTACTGCTACTTTGTTGTGAGTCTACAAACTCAAGGTTTACTTGGTCTATACCACTTTGTGACTTAGTTCTAGACAAGATTCTGATATGAGGTAAGTCAACTTGGGTACTCTGCAAGTTTATAAGGTTTTCAGGGACTAAACTTGCTCTTAGGATGGGTCTGACAATAGTTGGATTTTTGGGTGTAGGAGGCTTCCTAGGGATATTTTCAGGATTATAAACTATTGCAGGAGGATTTGTGTTAGGATGGGATCTAGTATGGATTCTTTTGGAAGCTAGGATTTAGACCCAAAGATAAGAAAAGTTAGCCAAATATGACAGTCTTTTAAAGGAAAGCTATTCTATGTAAGAAAACTTTTAATCCACAAGGTTTTCTTAACTGGGTTTTGTGATGTTCTTATGATCGAATAAGTTTCCCAGTGGAGTCTTTGGACCACCAATGGGGTCAGTAGGCCTAATAAAAACTAGTGGAGTCTCCAGGTGGAATATTTTTACTTGTTTTCTAGGACTGGTTGTTGTCCACCATCAACAATCAGGAACCACTCTTGGTAGACACTTGATTCATTTTAAGAAAGAGGTTTTTTGAGTTGTGAAGTTATCTATTACTCATTTTTTTCCCCAGTATGGTCACCACTATGTTGGCTCCCTATGATTTACAATAATGGCAAGAATAAACGCTGCAGGGGGCCACATCAGAACCACTTTGGAATCTTAGGACCTAGCCTTCCTAGATTCAGAGAGGGATCTCTCTATATAAGTGTATTTGGAAGATATATATTTATGCTTTATTTAAGATATTAGGCTAGTTATGAAGCTCTGAGGACTTTGTTTTGGTTTTCATTGATTGAAAAGGTATTTGAAGGATTAGAGGTTAGAGAAGATTGAGGAAATGTTTCAGCTGGAAGGATAGACTATGAGACAACATTAATCCATTGGGCTATGGAGTCATAAAAGGATTTAATTGTTCAAAAACTACTCAAGGGTTTTCATAGGGAAAGTTATCTAAGTTACATGGATATTTTAGATTAAGCTATGATATGAAACATTAAAGTGTTGTGAAGGCAATAAAGCTATAGTCAGTCAAGAATCTTCTAGATCTACTTAAAAAAGAAAAGCCTTTCAAAGTAACTGTTGAAGTAAGCCAAAGGATAGGGAAAACCATAGACTTCTTTGGACAGACTTTTATTAAAGCAAAATTTTAAGACAACAATTCAGTAATCATAAGACTACTTTCAGATAAATAAAAAATACAAGATAACAAGGAGAGTGGCCTAAGATCAAACAAAAATAATCTAATCTGCTTTTGACAAACTCTCTAGGGATCTTTCAAACAACTTTTAAAGACAGACCAGAGGACAAGGAATACCATAGACTTCCCTGGTTTAAACTCCACTCAGCATACTTTTAAAATATCTTCCAAGAACAATATCTCAAGTTTTATTCAGAAGGATATGGGCTTACCAACACTTCCCTGGTTATACTCTATTGAATCATTCATAAAAACAACAAGCTAGATAAAAATGGAGCGCAATTAAGAATCCTTCAATCAAACCTTGCAGAAGAAAACATAAAGATAAAGCTTGAAGACATAAATAGGGTACCTTTGATAGTAAATCCTAATCTAAATTTTTTGTTCTTTATCAGAGAAAATGGACAGAATGAAAACTCAAGGAAAAAACAAAAACGGTGAGGAAAAACATCACCATTAACATAGACCAGGATCCTGTGAATCAACTTGTTTTATTGATGTTCAAACTAGTTACCCCCACCTAGCACTCCTCAACTAGCTCAGCAACACTCTAAACAACTAACAGTAACAACCTTCTACAGCCAACCAAGAACCCTTTCTAATGAAGTCCTCATGCTATATTTATAAGCAAATGAGGAGGTGAAATGAAAGCTAGGGTTAATATATGTCATTTATGACTGAGTTAATGATTTTTGACCTTTGAGACCATGCAAGGCCCAAGGCAAAAATATCTGAAATGAGTTACTCTTTATAATGAATGTTGTTTAATTTCTGAGCTACTTAGTTGCAATATTTGACTTTTAGGCTTTTTGATAACTTCGTAATAACTATTGAGTTGCTTCTTTTGAAAATATCTCTGACTGCAATAACTTCTGTATGTTTTTTAGGGAAAATGATACTTTCAGCTGGCATTTAGCCCTTTGATGAAGTAATTGCTTCATGGATTTTAACATTCGAAGCATGTTGTGGGCTAATCTGTCCTGTTTTATGCTTTAAACTCTGTTTCGGCATTGATTGTCATTTTACGCCTCCTTAATCATCTTTGCTGTCTTTTTCACTTTATTGACTATTTTAATCTTTTATCATCTATCTTTAAACTTTATTCATTGTCTTTAATCTGTGATTTAAGCCTTTAATCCTTTGCTCTTCATTACTTCGCTAATCTTCTTTGTCTTCTTGTGTGCAGGTGTTCCTTGGTGCTGGAGGGTTTCCTTGATTGAATCAATGGTCATGAATCATTGCTCTAACCTCATAATCAAACCATGGATCCCTTATCTTTATGTATTTGGCCCTTGGATCGCCATCCTGAGACCAAGCCACTTATATGACTCTGGGATGGCCCTTTGGACTCGGCCACCATAAAACCCACAATAATCAAACAAAAATATTAATTTAAATCCTGTGTTCTTGGTTTAAACTGCATTTTAGAGGCTTGGAATGGGTTTGGAGTGGTTGTAGAGGGAGGAAGATGCGCAGAGGAGGCATTATATGGGTATAACCAAGAAGTAACAGGGAAATTTTGAATATGGGCATGAAAAGAAGTAAGGTGGTTTTTCATAAAACCGGTGGTATCGCGCAGACTCTAGGCAGTAAGCTCTAAAGGGCTGAATGCACGCGATACCATAGAATGGCCGCCACGTGTTCAGGCCAATACCACTTATTTCACATGGAAATGGGCCATTAAATCATGCGAATAAATCATGCGTAAAAACAATTGGGAGACATTGGATCTGGGGGATCCATATCAATGATGCGGGTTGATCCCGATCAGGGAAGATGATCGGTGGGAGAAAAGGTGGAAGACAGGTTGCAAAAAATGATTGCATGGTGGTGGAGTAGTGGGCGGTGGGCCAGCAGGGTGACGTAATTTCTTTTATCGGAGAGTGGAAAGGTTGGGAGCAGGATGGAAAAGGTGGTGTTGGATGATGGTCGTCAGATCATGAAGATCCATCATGGAGATTTGTCCAAGGAAAAGGTGGACGGGGGTATGGTTGAGCGAATAGATAAGGTGCGGGAGGTGCGATAGCCATTATATCAGATAGATTAATGGGGGTGATTTCTTTAGGGAAAAAGCAATAACGTGGGGTAAATTATGGGAAAAAAAGAGGGCTAAGAGCAAAGGCAAAGGTATGGTCCTGTAGGGGGTAGATAGGACTGGGGTTTGGAAATTGAGGGCTTAGGGACTACGAGTGGTCGGGCTCCCTTGGTTGTATGAGCGGAAGGGGCGAGGGCTTAATTCCAAAGGGGCTTAAGGCCTTATGTTACAAATAATTGTATTTAGGCCTAGAAACAGGGTTTTGGGAGTTTTTTGAAGGTCCCTATAGGCTAAATAAGTTATTTTAAACCAAATAAAAGGATTTTACATGGTTTTTAATTCCTTTATAAGAGAAAATGATGACAAAAGGGGGAATTTTATGGGGGGGAAATGACTGTCAGAAGGGGAAGAAAGGGGTAAATGAGGGGTGTAAATGGAGGTGAAAAATGAGGGGGAAAGCCTGAAATGAGCTATTTTGAGGCAACAGGGTGAATTGGGAAGACTTGGATGAAGAGTTTTAGTGAAGGATGTAGGCTTAGGATAATGAACACAGTGAGATTTTCAAAACTCACAAGCTTTTCTCATAAAGGCTTTTTTTTGGAAATCTAAGAAAATATTTAGCCATCCTATATAACAAAGTTTACTGATGGCTAATAGTTCTCAATCACAAAGAGAGCAGAGTAGTAGCTGGGAAATTTGATTGTAAGGAGAGAGACTTGCTTAGAATGGGCCTGAAGCTATCATGAAATAGGACTTGTTGCAAACAGGACCGAATGTGAAACTAACGAACAGTTATTAAATTTAATCAAGATGAATACCATGAAGAATGAGTATGGTATGTTAGAGTGATGTGGGCTTAAAAGGTATAAGAATCCACCCTTCAAGGAATTAAGAGGAAAGTCGTAAAGAGAAGGAACTTGAAATGGAAATCATGCCCCGAGCTTGATTAAGGTAATACTATAAGTCATAATATGAGTACCATTCAAGATAAATTCTTACATAGCTTATAGACCACCTGCATTCTAAAATCAATGATAACAGGAAGGAAAATATGAGTGAAATAAGAATTGAACTGAACGAATACATCAAAGACATATGTATTGTTCATCATTCTAGTAGGAATCCATTCTTGCAACAAACAGTTGTTATATTATTATTCAAAATGGCTCTTCAAATATACATTAATATAAAACCTCAAAACCACAAAATATGTTATGTACACTGCACACTTTCGCTGTCAAAAAATTTAGAACCTTTACTTAGTCTGTGATCTAGCCTTTTATAGTTGTTTACATGGATAGCGTGACCAAATATTTCTTCCAACAAAAATATTCCCTATTGATATTAAATTTTCCCATCTAAATAAAAAATGATGAGGCATAATGACATCTCATCTGAAACAGTATGGTCTGACACAGACTAAAAGAAGAACATAATAGAAAACATGAAATGCTAAGAGTGTATAGGGTGAAATCAAGATTTCACCCATTTTTACATTACACAGAAATTTAAAATAAAAAAGTAACACATAGGCCACGTGGGCCTAATCATGTTGTTCATTTTTTTGCATGATAAGGAGTGCCTAAGCCTTCTGGATGGCGTGAATGAACTGAAGACAAGGAGGATCCATGCTGACGAGGCAGAGGAGGTGGCAACTGCTGTGAAGTAGAGGAAACTGGAGGGTTTGCATATTCGTAACACTTTTGCCACAAAATTTCCCCTGTTACTGTTGCTATGGTGTAGGTCTCAAAAATAGACTGCAATTGTGTAATTTTTGTATAATCCACGTGAACAGCAAAGAACTTCTTAACCTGAAAGAGAAGGAAGAAATCGTTACGCAGTGTAGCAATTATGGTCTCCACTTTTAGCTGGGATGTCTTCTCTAGTGTTATGTCCGACTTACACATGATTTCTGACATTTTTTGATCATAGGCAATTAGGGGAAACAGTGTGCCTGACTGTGGATCCCAACATGGAAAGAGGCCAACTTCTACCAACTTTTGCCACTCCTGGTTGAACTTTTCCATTCCCTTTGATACCAACGCTAAAAACCCCAACGTGTTCACGAGTGCATTTTCTCTTTCAATCATCTTACTGACATACATGACCATCCTGAAACGGTTGATTACTCCCTATGTGCACAATTCTTCAAGGGAGAGCTCATTGAGGTACCTAATGTACTTATTTTCTATCGATGCCTTTTCTTCTCCTTCCCTACGTCCAACCTCCAATTGGGCCTTAAACTTGTGAATTGCGATATTCATGTCATTGACCTATACAAGAAGCTCCCAATGTTGCTTAACCTCTGTTATGATTTCCCCCCAGACAAGTCTCCTTGCCTCTACAAGTGACATGTCACCTTTGATCTGCCCTTTTAAGTCTCTAATAGACTTTTCATGCTCCTGAGCTTCTTTGCGGAGGTTCTCAATCTCTTTTTCTAGGGATGAAATCGTCCTCTGATTTGTTGCTTGCACGACCTAGGACTCGTCTAAGAGCTAGAGAATTGAGTGGGTCTCATCTTCTGACATCCTTAAATCGAATAGGGCCTTGGTGAGCTTTTTCGGGGCAGTCTCAGGATCTCCTGATATAGGAACCATGCATGTATGCCAGTCTCATTTGAGTTGCAATTTCGACAACCTCTCCCTAAGCCCGAAAATCTCTTTATCCTTCTACATGTTATCTTCCTTTTGTTGTGCAAGGGAGTCAGTGAGAACCGTCTTTTCCTTTTCTACTTGGACGAGTTCCTCTTTCTGAATATGTTTAGCACGAGGCATGTTTAGCTTTCTCCTCAACTCCTATACTTCCAAATATGATTTGGTAAGAAGAGCTTGTAGTGCTGCATTGGTATCAACCCCCTTTCCCCTTATCATTTTCTTGGTGTTCTCCAGTTGGGTAGCGATGACCTTAACACCAATCCTTTCTCTTCATTGGTTTTCCATAATTAGCTTTATCTTCCTTTTGAGCTTCTATAGGGAAACTGTATTCTTCACTACCTCAGTCCATAGCATGTCCCTGATACATTGGTGTAAATCTAGCTTGTCTATCGAGGGAATGTTTCCCAAGTTAAAAATTATTTCTAGAGCCCTATATTGGGATCGAGAAGTTGATGGCTGCAACACTGAATATTGGATGGGAAATATGAGCTATTCTTTATCCATATCCAGCATAGAGGAAAGCCTATAATTTTTTTTATCCATGAACTGAGAAAGTTTGGTTCTCAACCTTTCCCTTGCGAACCTGTTTCTGGTCTTAATCTCATCCCTTGCCTCCTGTCTGTCCAGTGTGACTGCTTGTGAAAGTTTTGAGGGGGCTGAAGATGAGGCAGAGTCGAAGGAGATTAGAAAGCCTGGCTTATCTTTGTGAGGACCCTTGAGCACAGGAACCTCATCATCAGATAACTTGACCTCTATGTCATCTGGCCCTTGAGTTCTCTATTTTTTATTAGGGTGGGTCTCCTCATCAACATCCATAACCTCTTGAATTCCCGAGGGGTCCCCCTGTTCCTCCTCTTCTACCTCAATAAGCACATTATCTCCTTTTCCTTCGGTAGCTGAGGATTCAACCTCCATCTGTGCATCCAAATTCCACATATCAAGGTTAGCTTTCCATTCAATGAAGGGCCTAGGTTCATGCATATAAGTTGTTGAATTTATTTTCTTCTTCCTGCTAGTGAGGAATCCCTTAGGGTCATAGTGCCAAACGTCTCCCTAAGGGAGGTTCATCTGCTGCAGAATTTTTTCCACAGTGGGGAGGGCATGTATTGAACTAATGGTGAAAGGGCCAATTCAATTTTGGAGTTTGAAGATGTTTCCCATCTTTTCAAGCATGAAGAGGACCTGGCCGGCCTTCAAGACCCGTCTGATGATTTCGATGGCAAAAATCCACATGGATGGGAACACCAGAAGGTGGTAAGGAGGCACCTCTGCATCGTAGAACCTGATCTCAGTGTGGTCATCAAATAGATATCAATCACCTATGAAGTCTATCTCACTAAGCTAGAGCTATTCCTTCTACTCAGGAAGGATTCTAGGGGGTGGCTGTCATGCATGATGGCATGGGCTATAGACATGAAATCATTAATGAATTTTGAATACCCCTTCCCCTATGGCTAATGGCGAAGTACTGGAGTCCACTCGAAAATGGATCTGGGTTGGGCGTTTCTCCTGGAGAATATTTTCAAGCCTACACCTTCAAACTTATCCATGTTCTCAAATAAGAACAGGTAAAAAACAAGGGAACATTATTTGAAAGAACCTGAGGAAGACATCTCTTGAAACTGAGCCCTCATAGTCGATGTTAGAAAGGAAGAGATATCCAAGAGGATCTCTACCTGCATCATGAACCATAAGAAAGCTATACCTACCTTAGTCACCTGCTCAACATCCTCAAACCGTAACATTCCCAAGATGACCACTAGGATGGGCTATACGTTGCTTCAAAAAGTTGATAGGGGAATAGAATCTATGTGAGGGAAAGACAACAAGCCTGAGTCAGAGAGAAGACTGAGGAAACCATTTTGTTTTTCCCAGGTTTGATTTTAAAAATGGCAAGAGAGGGTGACCTCAGAGAAATCAACATAGTCCAAAGCAGGAGGGTAACAAAGCGCTTTCCTTATGAGTTAGGGAGTAATCTAGAGGATCTTGGTGCCCCGAGTGGAAAGGAAAATTTTACTATGCTCGACATAGGCCTCCCCGAGCCAGCTAATGAATTTTGGGAATGGGTGAGTCATTTGGGCGATTTGAAAATATAGCCCTGACTCGAAGACCCTAAATATGTCCTCATCTCTTCGCTAGTAGTCAAAGAGCTCGGCTATGGTGCGGGATACATTAAATGGGTAGATTGGGTCACATAGTTGGGTGTGAGCATTAGTGAGGGGTTCGGGTCCAAGAGAAACCTTGACCTTGTGGGCTTGGGGGGTTTCAAGCGCAAATCATTTCAGTTTTTCCATGACAATTTGAAATAAAAGAAAAAGGGAAATAACGAAATGAAAAAACGACGAAATACCTAAAATAGTGGTGAGGTAGCAAAGGGGAAAATGATGCGAGAGTGAAAGCGACCTATACTCGAGTTTTAACCTACCTAAGAAAAAAACCGGTAAATAACCAGTAACATTTCAAATTCAAGAGTAAAACACACTATAGAAAATAGGGTTTTACTACGTATGGAGGCGGGGCGACACTTGTAGGGCTGACGTCATAAGGACGTCGACAATGAGACACGTGGCATTGGGTGATTGGCTAGCAGTAGCCAGGTAGTTGAGGGCCATGTGTTGAACAGGGAAGGTACCGGCCTTCGTACCACCTCCTAAAATTACCTTACCATGGATTTACTTGAGCCAATTATCAATCGTGGCGGGCCCTCTCAAGTTTCGGCGGGGTGAGTAGGGGTCTCCTTCCCCTTTTCTTTGCCCCACAAAACCCTTCTGATTGGCTCGGAGGAGGGATGATGTCACCTCCTCTAGAGGGTCAACTTTAATCCTTGTAACTTCTGTTGGATGCCAACGGAATGGTGTTGGTCGCAGGCTCTTGTGCACAGTTCTGCCATGGAACTGTGTGCGCAGTCTTAGTGTATAATCTATATGATATTTGATATCACCGCGCTTGTTCTTTAGTAGCCACCCTCATGACCTTTACTATTCACCATCCTCTTAACCTGTGTTTTTCCTTTCATTTACTCAAGGACTCCTTCTCTTTTATCAGTGAGGTCACAAGCCAACATTGGCTCCACTTGGGGACGACACGCTCACTCCCGAGGGTGTCAAGAACTTCGCAGACCATCTGCTTGTGCATTGGTGAATATACCTAGGGAATCTTTAAAACTTCAAGTGTTTTTGGAAAGAGTTAAAACAAAAATGAATGTAGAATTTAAAACAGAACATATATATAGTATGGAGGATATATACAATGGGCCGTCGAGGCCACTGTTAGTACTGAAAGTAAGGCTTGAGGAATTTCCCATTTTTGGGCATTTTAATCATGTTATCCTCTGAATTTTCCAATTTTAAAGTGTTGTTGTCTTTGACTTCATCAACCTTGAATGGTCTGAACCAGAGTAGATCTAACTTTCCATGTTTACCCTTGTCGGCCCGTCTAACGTCCCACCTCAACACCAAGTCTCCTGCATGTATTTCCTTATCTTTTTCTTGTTGATCAAATAAGCATTTCATTTTCTCCTGATAGTTGGAAAACCTGATGTTCACCTGGGCTCGGGTTTTCTCCAATTCAACAAGTTGATTCATTCTCCTAATGAGATCATTTGGCTCCTCTTCAATATCTTGTAGAAACCTGGAGACGGGTAAAGCAAGTTGAATGGGGAACACCATTGCTCAGCCATATACAAATTCATAGGGAGACTTGCCTGTGGACCTTTTACTGGTAATGTGGTTTTCCCAAAGTGAAAACTTAAGCTGGGAGTCCCAGATATTTTGATTCTCCCTTATAGTCTTTTTCAGGGTTCTTACCCAAGTTTTATTTGACGAGTCATCCAACCCGTTCCCCTGGGGATAGTAGGCCATAGAATTTCCCAGAGTGACATTATACTGCTGGAAAAACTTGACAAAGACTTTAAGGCTTGGGTGTTGTCAGTGATAATTTTGACCGGGCAACCAAACCTTGCTATTATATTTTCCTCCATAAATTTAATCACCATCTCATCCATGGCATTTATTGCAAGCACTACTTCGACCCATTTGGTGAATTAGTCAGTAGTAGTGAGAATCCAATGATGTTGGTTGATGGATGCGGGGTCGATCTCTTTGATAAAATCAATGCCCCATTGTCTAAACGGCTCCTCGATTTGTACTGGGATTAGTGGTAGTGGAGAAAAATTTTTCTTCTTTGTAAACATCTGGCACTTTTCAGATGCTCAGAAGACAAGCATGAACATCTCCAAATAGTCAAGGCAAGAAAAAAATAGCTTTCAAGATTTTGTGAGACTTGGACCGCCAGCTATAATGTCTACCGCATACACCATCGTGGAATTTGGCCATCACCTCATCCACCTATTTTTCTACTAGACATAGTAACATAATTCCTGAAGGGTCCCTCCAATGCAATCACCCATTTTCCACGGCGTACTTCTATGATTTTAATCTTAGAGTGCGGTACTTTTCTTTGTCAAATTTAGGGGACGTTTCAGAGTAAGGAGGTATTCTACCACATATTTGTACCATGTAGAGAGAAGGTATTTCACATGCGTCTTTTGCACTGAGGTTTCTATTCCAAGCTGTAATTTTATACCTTCTAGTACTTCTCCCCCTTCCATGGATAAATTTATACCCAAGGCTTGGAAATTGGACTATGATAATATCTTAGCCAACCCCTATCCTTTAATGAGCTTAGTAGGTTTGATATCTAACTCATATTCCTAAAATTTGGCAATCCACTTGCCCCTCTTTCCTTCATTGTCTCCCTGTATTAAAATATCCTTTACTGCTATTATGGGGACGTAGGAAGTTATGGCTGACTGCAGCACATATATTTGAAAATCCTTTAAGGATTTTACCAAGGCGTAGACCTACTTTTCCATAATGTTTTATTTTAATTCTGCATCCCGCAGAACTTTGCTAAAAAGTGTAATCGATTGTTCATACCCATCTTCTTTCTTCTAGAGCAGAACTGCAGCTATCATATGAGGGGAGGAAAAGGAAAATATCATGAAAGGCTTGCTATAGTCAGGTCCTACCAATACTGGAGCCTCAGCAAAGGCTTTTTTAATTCTATTGAAATCAGTCCTTGACTGGGGGGTCCATTTTACTTTGTTATCTTTCTTGAGAATCTCTGTAATATGTAGGACTATCTCAGCATAATTTGGGATAAACCTTCTTAGGAAGTTTATTCTCCCCAGGAATACCTGGATTTCCTTTTTATTCCATGGGAGAGAAATTCCATTGATCACTTCTACCTTTTTTAGGTCAATTTTTACTCACTCCTTAGTCATTATGTGTCCCAGAATCTTCCCTTCCTCCAAAGCGAACATGGACTCTTGAGGGTTCAATGACAGACCATACCTATGACACTTCTCAAAGGTCCCACGAAGATGTTCGATGTGCTTAGCATCACTTTTTGAGAACACAGTGATATCATCCAAATAAATCACTATGAATTTATCTTTCTCTCCTACGAAAGCAATACCCATCTCTTGTTGAAAGGTGGCATCCGCATTGATCAGACCAAAAGGCATCCGGGCGTACATGAAATTCCCCCATGGTGTGGTGAACATTGTTTTCTTCTGATCCTCGGGGAGAACCACCACCTGATTGTATCCAGAGAAACTATCCACCATGGACATTCAGGAGGATCCTACCACCTTTTGTAAAATGTGGTCCATCTTCGGGACGGGGTAATTGTCTTTGAGGGAAGACCTATTTAGATTTCGAAAGTCCATGCACAATATTTTTTCTCCGTTCTTCTTCTAGGCTGGAACCAAGTTGGCCACCCACTCTAAATATCTCAGGGGGACTATAATTTTAGCCTACAACAACTTTTTGATCTCTTTCTCAATTTTTGGAAGAAACAATGTATTGATCTGCCTCAGTTTCTATGTATGGGGCTTGGCGTCTCCTTTGAGAGGGATCTTGTGTTGTATGACATCCACGTTAAAAGTATTCAGATCTTGATACGACTAGGCAAAAACATTTTTATACGCCTAGAATAACCTAATATATTTTTCTTGATATTCCTCAGGAACTCCCCTGGAAAACTTTACTACCTTCGGGTCTCCCTCCATCTCGATGTTTATATGATTCACTTGATCATCCTGTGTCATCTTGCTGGGACTAATTAGGATATATTTTTTATTGAAAAGCCTTTCCAAGGGCACGAGGCCTCTGGGAATGACATTCCATTTTAGTTGCAGCATGAGATGTCTAGCTAACGTCTCCTCCCACTTGGTCTATGGTTGTTCATTGGGCTCTTCGTCCACTGCATCTATCACCAAATTAGAGAATTTTACAACTGTCTATATGAAGAAGTTAACTTTTTCTTTGTCCTCAAAGACTTTCCATTGCTTCACATTATCTGGGATGGAAGGGAAATATCATACTTCAACCTTATACCTAAGAAGAGGATTCTGTGGTGGGTGGATCAAGCTTAATCAACTCGCTAATATTTGAACCCCAAGATCTTGAAAACAACATCCCAAAATGGGTTGGAATGTGTGCTACCACGATATCCATCACAATGCTCTCTGCTAGGATCTAGGCAAGATTTACTATCATATATTTTATCATACCCAAGCATTTAACCCTCTTGGAGTCGAATGAATACAAATATTTATATGGTCGGGTAATTTTCAGCCCCAATTGCTCCATGACAGACAACGACAGTAGGTTGTGTGAAGCCCCAAAATCTAGCATGCAGCTGTGTAACAACAAATCATGAATGACCAGAGATATAAAGAATGGGGGGGTTGATGAGTCCAACTCTTTTACATGAGGGCCAAAGACTACCATGGGCCTCTCTTCTTGGAGATTGAGGCTATCAGGGAGAGGGGCTACGCCATGGGGGAGCATGAATTGGGATGCTTGAGCTTTATATGAAGGTTGTTTTAAAATTTTGACCAAGGGAATAGGGATTTTAACCTTTTCTAACTCTTTCTGGAGGTTGAAGATTGTAGGATTATTTTCTGTAACGACCTCTTTTTGTTGTTCTTTAGGAGGAATAGGGTAATTAGAGGTTGCAGCAAAGGCCTTGTGATTTACAGGGGGATCGGGAACTGACCTTGTGGAGGAAGAGGCAGTGGATTTTTGGTGCACGGGCTCCTCTATGGGCTTTTTTCCCTTGCTAATATAATTTGGAGGGGTCTTCTCTTTCAGTGTGGATTCTCCCTCTTGTTCTTGTACACAGGTTCTCTTTCTATAATATCTTAGATCGTACTTCTTGTGAAGCTAGGATTACATGAAGTCTACAAATTGTCTACAGTAATCATTAATCTCTAGATCTTATGGGGACACTTCCTTCTTCTCTTGCTCCTCTTGCAAGGTAAGCACTCCCTCTTCATCTTTTGAATAAGAAATAAATTGGTCCTTCTGACAGACAGGAGCTTCCTTAGATTGTCCTTCCATCTACCCTTCCAGATATAAAGGAGAGGTTGAGGCCTCAAGATTTGTTGCAACAACATCGGGGATGACCACCCGGTCCGAACCTTAAATCAGTTCCTTTTCTGTTGGAATGGTGGCTCTGACTGGTTTAACTAGGTCCAGTTACCTTCTCTCAATCTCCATTGGCTTAAAATATGAATTTTATCTATCAATGGGAAAGAGAAATTAGACCATTTCTCTTGCCGATCGGAAAAGAATGTGATCCTTAAGCTAATTTGGGCTTAGCCAAGCCACAATTAAAGTTTTGCCTCTTTGGGAAGAGGACCTTTTAGGGATTTATAATTTAATCTAAATGCAATATTATTCTAAGATGCAGGCAAAAGAAACTATTTTAATCCTATCTCAATTAGGTAGATATAAATCTATCCTAACTAAGAGCAAGATGTTTTAAATAATTGAGATTTAAATATATTTGTTTTAAATGAATATCAATCTAACGAAGTAGTTCAATTAACTGATATTGTGAATATCAAACACATTCTATCTAGAGACCTCTTAACTAAAATAATCAATCAACAACACTCAGGAAGTAGTTCTCAAAATGATATTGATCAATTAATCAGTAACTTGAATAATTAAACAATAACATACGAAAATAGTTCACAACATATCACTATTCAATAAATTAGTTTTATAAGATAGATTTCTGAATAAATAGTTACTCATAAATCAAAATTCAGCCCATAAGAGTAGAGATAAATAATAACATAAATTGAGGCAAATTACTCATACCGACATAAGTGCACAAGTATGCAAGTAAATTGATACATTCTTGTTATCATAAAATGAAACCAGTATTTAAATAATAGTATTGTAAATACAAATTATTAATTCCATTTCTCCAACTCCGGTCTCTAACAGTATTTTACAATGCATGAACTTCTGCTTTCAAAATCAGAGCTACAGTAGTGCAAGACTCTGTTCATTATACATAACTCGGAATGTAAAAGAAAAAAATCAATAATCTCCAGATCTGAGATTCCTCTCCTCTCACCCTACACCTCTAAACCCTCTAGACAATAGTGCCATCAAGAATTCCAGAATTGTAGATGAAAGAAGCCCCTATTACATTTTTCAATCTGCTATTTATAATATTTACAAAAGGATTTCTTCATAACAAAGTTTGTTTGAAGAGTGGTTTCGCTCAATCAATTTTCATTGGTTTAAAAATATTATTCAATTTTTGTGGCCTTCTCATTGATTGAGATCTTCTTCTTCTCATCTCTTTAACTATTTTCCTACAAAAACAAATCAAAAACAAAATTAAAATGAAAAAATAAAATCAAAATGTCAAATCTAGAAATTAAAATTAATCCAATTAAAAATTAATTAAATAAATAATTGAAAAGGAAATATAAGCTTTCTTTTGATGTTTGTGCTGATATAATTGGCTAAGGAGAACATAGATGAATGGATTTGCACTCATAAGAAGTTTTGACAAATGAAAATACAAAAAATAAAATTCAGAAAATTAGTTTTGTTTAAAAATTCGGAGCTTGATATTTTGCTAAATTTTAGGCTCAATAAATGATAAAATCTAGAAATTAAACCTCTTTAGGAATAATCTCCATCATTTTATCTTTCCAATGAGCTATCCTGGACCTCATTTGGCCAGCTAAAACTCCATTTATGAGCCACTAAAGTTGGTATATTAAAATTGCCAAAAATTTAGAATTTTTGTTGCTTGGGCTAAAAAATCAAAATTTTTAAATTTAATTATAATCCTAAAATAGATTATAATATTTAATTAATTAATACTAATCAATTGAAATTATATTATTCGTCTAATTTAGTTATAATCTAATTTTAAATTAAGTTATAATTATATATTAATTAATTATAATTACATTATTAATTTTAATTAATAAAAACTAATTGAAAATAAAATAAAACTAATTTTAAAAAATGATTTATTGATTAATTAAAATATTAAAATATTATATTAATATTATAATTCAAATTATATTAAAATTATAAAAAATATTATAATTAAAATATAATATTATATAATAAAATTTATTTTAATTAATAATTTACAAAATATAAAAATGCACACCACGTGAGAGAGAGAGAGGAGGAGAGGAGGGATAAGAATGAAGATAGAGGAGAGACGGCAGTAAAAGTAAGTGACGCAGAAAATAGGCGTCAATCGCAAATCACATTTTAAAGGCTTATCTCAAATTGCACTTGGAGAATGTTAGCGACAAATTTTCACAACAAAACCATAAGATATGTGATGTGCGATGGAGTGATGGGACGGTAGGCAGGTAAGGGTCCCACATAATATCGCATCGGCATTTCGGAAGCGTAGCACATGAATGTGTTGACGATCTTTTGCGATGGCCGATATGCAAAAGGGTAAGGGGTCCTACCAAAGGTTTTAAGCAGCGATTTGATGGGTGGCAGAGCTATAATATTGAAATTTCAGAAGTTAAAATAGGTGGGTTTTGGGGACTAAATGGGATTTAAAATGTTAAACTATGGGTTTTAAATATAGTTTAAGTTATGAAGAGTTTGGATATTGGGAAAAAAGGTGAAAAATAATAAAAATGAAGTGAGGTCAATATTTACAATAATTGACTATTTTAACTACAAGAATTAAAATATTGGTACACTTTATACAAGTTTTTTAACCCAAGCGAGAAAATGATCAAAACTTCAAAGGAGTGTCATTGGAAAACCATTTTACCAAATGAAGTGAAACAAGTATCATTGGAAAGCTTATGAAAATCCAGATTCAATGAAACAATAAAATTAGAAATCTGATAAAAATGAAAAATGACAAAATTACAAAAAAAGTAACTTAATCAAAATCCTAAAAGGTGTTTAGCCAAAAATTTTGTAGAAAGGGTCCCCATTATTTGAAGCACATAAGTCAAAAATGGGGGGGTTGTGTTTTACAACAACAATGGTGACATGCAGGAGAAAAACCAATTATCTCTGATTAAATATAATGAACTTAAATTTACCCAAAGGTTAAAAAGAATGGAAATCACGAAATCGTCTAACATTAAAACATTTCCATAGGTCCCACATAAATAGTATAAGAAATATGAGTTTTTAATTATAAGTACTTAAAACAGACTCGAGTAAAAGTGATGAATCTAAATTTGGGGAAATTTGATTTTTTAATTTTCCTCCTGTGAAAAATAGAAGAAGGTAGAGATAGGAGTTTTTGATAAAGCATATATCCATTTTGTGATTGTCTCTGACATCTCTTCGCTGCCAGCGAGCCTGAACAATACCCCCACAAAGTTTTCTTTTATGCCATACAAGCCTAGTCCCGCTACCAGCGAGCGTCCATAGCCCCGACGGGTTTACTTGTATTTCTCATGCTTCCACTTTTTCACTCTTTTGATAAGCGCATTTGCAATATTTTAATTTATGGTGTATTTGAGTGAAAGAGGTGGGATGGTAATAGAGATTTTATGTTTAATGGACATAGTACTTTCATAATGTTTTCTCCAAATTCTTTCCCTGCAACTATCAATCAGAGGATTTTTTGTGGAGAGGTGGGAGGGATTCATTGAATTAAACTCAAATCAGTTCTTTCCTTGAAAAAAGTAAACTCAATCACTTAGAAAGGATGTGTTTTCCTCCATGAAGAATATTTAAAGCAAGATGGCTTTATGGTTCCATAAGGATATGCCTTTAATGATAAATGAAATTCACTTAAATGGATAGAGTAAAAGATTTCCCATGTATATCAAAAACTAGAAGGTAAGAAAAATTATTTTCACATAAATCATGAGAAAGTCACCAAAATCAAATCAAAATAGAAAACAAAAGGAAAATAATTCCTAAACTAAAGTAAGAAAAGAAATCAGCAAATAAAAATGAAGAAAGAAAAACTAAAAGAAAAACAAAATTTAAAAGCTAAACTCTAACAAGATTGCTTATATAAATTTCTCAGTAAAGGATTATAAAAGAAAATAAGCATATGTACATTCATTCCTATGTTGATATTTTAAAATTTTTATCTTGCAGAGTTATATAAAAATGAGGTTCTCAAAATGTAGAAGGTGAATAGCAGTTATGATAGATAATATGTTGAATGAGAAGTTTCTGTGTGTTGCAAATTTTCTTTTTCAAGACAAAACCTGCATAAAAGTATCTTAACTATTTTCTAATAAAAAAAATGCTTAAAGAAACATAATAAAGGCTTAGAAACTCCCTCAGTCTAGCTGATTCAATGAGGATCATTATTGCTTCTCTCAAGAATCTCAAAGAGCAAAAATAAATTTTGAAAACTTATCTGGTAGAGGTGCGAATGGATTATGAATACCTATAGAAACAGAGTTCAAAATTAGCAAAGACTACAACAAAAATGAATAAATGTGAATAAATGAAATTGGGCACATGAAACTTACCATTAAAGAACTACATTTAGTCTTACCTGAGAAAGATGATTTTATCCAATGCAAGTTAACTTATTTCTTTAATTAGAATTAAAAGCATGAAGAAGTTTTATTGACCCAAATTCATTATTTATTAAATCTAAAGTAAAACAAGCAGTAAACTAAAATAAATCAATGTTTCATGTTCAAGGAATCAGAAATAAATCGAATCCATCATAAATGTGGATGAAGTTATGATTCTTTATGAATTGTAGTGATGAATGTTCTTTTTGCTTCTTTCATTCTGAATTTATATCAGCCACAAAGTATTTTAAATTGATGCAGAATCTCAAATAATGTAACATTATATAAAGAGGATTTAAATCTCTATATGATAAGTATGGAGAAAAAATCAGAATAAAAGAAAATTAAAAATATGAATTAATCATTGGTACATTACCCTGCTAAATTTTTCGCATCACAAGATTCTTTGCCATGGATAACTTAAAATTTGTGACTTACACTTTTGTCGATATGCGATTGAGCTCTTTCCATAATAATTTAAAAATTAATGGTGGAAAGCTTATATCAAAATTTATCTCATCAAAATTTCTTGAAGCCAAAGCTTCATTTGAGTGAGCAATGCGACATAATTATTGTGATGGAAATGTCGTGAGATGAGCATGTGCGATGGAAACTGTAAAGGGATGAATGAAATACCGGAGAATAGTCATATCGGAAGATTAAAGCTTGTGAATGAACTGAAATACCGATATTATTCTTGTGATAATAAAAATGTGGTAAATGACTGATGCACTGTGACTGCAAATATCAAAACATATGCACAAAACTTTGGTTTTGTGGCCCACAAAAATGGTGACCAATCATGCATGGTTTCACTTCGCATCTTTTATATTAATTTACCTTCCAGCAGATTTCAAAACTTAACTCTTTTTCAATTTTGTGATTTTGCGATTTCGAAATTTGCAGTGAACTCCACATCGCTCGTTGCAAATTTTATCGTTTAACATATTACTTATTTCGTGTGATACGTGATATGTTTATCATTGTATCGCAATCTCCTTACCTTGTCATTTATCGCATCACAACTAATATAACTTACGGGGTGAGGTTTTAATAATAACCACTAAAATTGTCGATATGCGAAATCTAATGTTGTTGATGCGCTGATGTGTTTTGAAGGATGGACCCGATATTTTATTATATGAATTTTAATTTAATATCATATACAAGACATTGGAAATTTTAAATATATGCCCATACCAAATTTGTGATTTATAAACGGACGCAATATCTATATATAAAGAGGATTTAAATGTCATATCGGGTCCGGGTTATATGAACATCACAATTTTGGCAAAGTAATTTTATTGGAAAATGAACGAGAATGAATATCAGAAGATATGCATCGAAGGTTGCCTATCGGGAATTGTTAAGAGTTGCCTTTGATCCAATGTTGTGATACATATAATGCGATATCAAACGGAGAGACCATTAGAGATTGGAGGGAATGAGAATATCAGGAGATCGGATATATTTAATGTATGTTCATTTCAGAGCCTCCAATATGTGATTTGCGATATATAATGAGCCATATGTAGGGTCGATGATTTCTTTAAAGTATTCAATTCAAAAAGGAAGTGAGTGATTTAACTTTCCTTTATAATAAATAATCCTTTAATAATTTAATTAAATGTCAAAATATTTTATTGGAAATTAATTTTATCAGAACTTTCTTATAAAGAGAGTTGTGAAATAAAATGATCTAAAATGATTATTCTGACAATTTATTAAGACTTATCAGGATTTCAATATAATCAAAATTTAAATATCCTTCAAATTCAAATGAAATAATAAATAGTTCCTTGAACATGTTGCAGATTTTGGAAACAAGGGTTGGCTGCTTGCTTATCTCAGATCTACATAATCAAGTTAATGAATATCTGCACACAAAACAAAATAGAAATAAGAAACAACCTTTGAAAGAAAAATAAACAATATATGATGATGAACCTGTAAACACATACCTGGAAGAATTTTGATTGTAAGTTTACCTCATGAATCTTCAAGTTCTCCCAAATTTTCTCAAAATTTGCATAAGTTTAACATCACCTTCTTATTTTAATCTAAAATACTAAGTAATGATTTTTTTCAAATTACATCATTTCCAAAATTAAATCAGAAGACAAGAGTGGTAAAAACGAGTTCTTAGAATTACTTGTGAATAAAAAATTGTTAAGTGGTAGAAAATTCTTGGAATTTCTTCATATATGATCAATGTTATGAATTTTGAAAAACAAGAAATTTTAAGGCTTGACAAATAAGTATGATCATATAATTCAAGAGCTTATAAAATGCTCTATGCTACTTTTCTATAATTGAAATGGGACGCCCAAAAGAAATTGGATTCATTACTTGTTTTATTGAAAATATGAAATAATGAAATAAATGCAAACAAAAAGAAAATGAATATATTCCTATTTCTAACTAAATGGAGGAAACATGACTAGGTATAGTCATACTTCCAATGAAACCATGTAAGAATTTTAATTCCTTCATGTATGTACATGTCAAACTTAATAAAAATACAAATATAATTAAACTACAAAAAATAAATCTGAAAGAAAAATGTATCTTTATTGTTAATAGCTTATTCACCATTACCTTCTCTTGAAATGTCCTTTCCAACTGAATTTTAATTAGGTCATAGAAATCTGAATGGATTTCCATTATTGAGTGGGAGACGTTTGAAAGAGAAGATGACAGGTTAGGTTGTAGAAATGATCTTTCAGCAACAATGGCATGTGTTAGGTCCCTATATCACTAGTATAGTCCCTTATTATTGTTAGTGTATACCCCTTATTGTTATTATTATACCCTTGTAACCCCCATTTTGTTATTATTGTGCCCTTAAATTATTATTGTTAGGTCGGCTAGGATTACATAGTGGCCCACTAGGATTACATTATGGCCCCATGGACTCCTATATATAGAAAGGAGGTTTTGTAAATTGTATCATCCAAGAATTGTTCATTCATGTAATGTATTGGAGGTTTCCCCCTCGAGGTGACTTATTTATAAGGTGTTGATATCTCTTTTCTTCTCTTTTTGGAGTTGGTTTCCCAACATTTGGTATCAGAGCTTTGGATTCTAGCGTTTCGCTGCTCCAAACAGGTCATCGTGGAATTTTCGCTATAACTTTTTTTTCTACGAAGTTACAAAAGCTGAAATTTTTAGGGTGCGAAGCCGAAATCTTGACGAAGATTTTCTAAAAATTTCAGAGCTTGGTTCGCAATATTTTCGGAGATATGATCTGTGGAAGTTAGGTCTTTTTTCACGCTCCTAAACAGGTCACCGTGGCATTTGCACTATAACTTTGTTTCTACTGAGGTTCAGAATCTGAAATTTTTATGGTGTGAATCTGAAATCCTAAGGAAACCCATCAAAAAATTTCAAAACTTGGTTCACAACATTTTTGGAGATATGATCTGTGGAAGGTAGTGCTTTTTCAGGCTCCCGAATTTCATCTCAAAAAGGTGATCGTGGGAAAATTTCAATAACTCTCTCTCTGAGCATCAGAATGGAGTGTCGTAAAAAGTGGTCACAAGTACACAGACTTTGGTTTCTTGGCTATCAATTTCATAGGTGAAGGATGAAACAGTGACACGTGGAAAGTCGTACAAGTTCGCTATACTAAACCAGTACATAATTAGGTCATTATAGGAGATTGGACATAACTTTGTCTTGAAGAATCCAAATCAAGTCAGACCTGTGGCATTCAAAAGAGAATTCAGAGGGCTACTTTAGTGCTGAATTTTAGATATTGAAGAGCTACAATCACATAGATAATACAATTTCAATATCGAGCTCCTCAAAAGCAAGTAAAAGGTGTGTATTTTTTTCCGAATTGCATAAGTCTTGTTTGAAGAATCAAGTTGAATTGATTGCAAGGGCATATTGTAGAATAGATATCAGTATTGGATTGTAAAATGGCCCCTAAAAATAATTAAACACCCACTAAGCCTTTGGAAGCTCTACTATGACTCATGAAGATGAAGAATGGCAACATGACATATCAAAATTACAAGAGCAAGTGCAACAAATTTCGCTCTTGCAAAGAGAAACAAAAAATGACATGGAAGTTTTGAAGAAAGGCATGGAATCTAAGATAGATGGCATGGAATCTAAGATTGATGGCATGGAGGCTGTCATGGAATCTAAGATGGATGGCATGGAAGCTAAGATTGATGAGAAAATGGAAAACATGAAGAATGTTCTAAAAGTAGACATGGAAGGTTTGACAAAGTTGATACAAGAAATGTTTCCTAATGGTGAAAAGAGAGTAGAAGAACCTCATGATGAGAAAAAAATAAATGTTAATCGTGATTTCATAAACTCTAATGTTGGCGGGAAGAACCACCATATTCCAAAGATGGATATGAGGAAGTTTGATGGAAAGGATCCTGTAACATGGATACTACAGATGGAGCAATATTTTGATCTCCATAACATGCAAAACACAAAAAAGGTACGCATTGCAACTTTACATTTAGAACAAAATACATTTGTATGGTATCGATGGCTTTGCTCCCGTAAAAAAATTGTCACTTGGTCAATTTTTATGGAGGAAATGATAGCACATTATGAGTATACAAAGAGCAACACCTTCTTTAGCCAATTGATAAATCTCAAACAAAAGGGTTTAGTGGGGCAGCACATTGAGGACTTCCAAAAATTGAATATAAGGGTAACTGATATTCCAGAGGAACACAAGATTGATCTCTTCATAGGAACTCTAAAGGATAACATCCAACATGAATTTTGTGTTTTAGAACCTGATTCATTGGAGAAGGCATTCACGTTGGCAAGAAAAGTTGGATGTAAAATTATGGCGACAAGGAAGCCTACCACTCAATTCTATAAAGAAGGAAGTGTTGCTATGCCAAGATTTCCACAACCTACAAGGTTGACACTACAAAAATTGGAAGAAAAAAGAGCAAAAGGGCTTTGCTACAGTTGTGATAGCAAATACACTAAAGGTCATAAGTGTGCTAAAAAGAAATTATTTTACATAGATTGTGAAGAAGAATAAGAAAACGAACAAGAAGAGGATATACACCAGGAACCGACCCTAGAAGAGGAAGAAATGAACCTGACCATATCATGTAATGCACTGGCAGGAATTACCACTCCTCAAACTCTCAAGATAGAAGGACAGATCAAGAAGAAAAAGGTAATAGTGTTGATTGATTCAGGTAGCACCCATAATTTTATTCATTGTAAGGTAGCCAAGGAATTAAATTGTTTCCTATACCCGGCACCAGAATGTCAAGTGATGGTTGCAAATGGAGGAACTATAAATTGCTCTGGAAAATGCCATAATATCAAGCTAACCATGGGGGAATATGTATTGATCAGTCCAATGCTTGCCATTCCTATGGGAGGTGCTGATGTTGTACTAGGAGTACAATGGTTACAATCTTTGGGGACGGTAGCTTTTAATTTTCAAGAACTTTTCTTGAAAAAAATTTTAGAAGGAAAGGAATTTGAATTACGAGGTATAGCAGGGAAGCCAAGAAGGATAATAAGCTCTAATGTCATGACAAAGCTTCTAAAGAAAGAACAACGAGGCGTAATTGCACAATTATGCTCACTAGAAGTTCCAACATCAAAATCATCTATTTCTGCAGATCTCCAACAAGTCTTGGACAATCATTCCAAGGTGTTTGAAACTCCCAAAGGACTTCCACCTATTCGTGATCATGATCATGCTATTCATTTGATTCCAGGAAGTGTTCCTCCAAACATCCGGCCTTATAGATATCCTTACTTCCAAAAGAGCGAAATTGAACGCATGATTGCCGAAATGTTAGAGGCGGGTATAATTCAACCTAGTCAAAGTTCTTTCTCTGCTCCTGTAGTATTGGTACACAAGAAGGATGGATCATGGCGAATGTGTCCGGATTACAGGGAGCTCAATAAGCTCACCATTAAAGATAAATTTCCCATTCCTGTGATTGATGAATTATTGGATGAATTACATGGAGCAATTTATTTACCAAGTTGGATCTTCGTTCAGGATATCATCAAATTAGAATGAAGACTGAAGATATTCCAAAAACAACATTTCGAACTCATGAGGGTCATTATGAATTTTTGGTCATGCCTTTTCGCCTTACCAATGCACCTTCTACATTTCAAGGGTTGATGAATTCCATTTTCAAACCCTTCCTTAGAAAATTTGTGCTAGTATTTTTGGATGATATACTAATCTACAGCAGGTCTTGGAAGGATCATGTTGAACATGTTGACAGGGTGCTCAAACTATTGCAGGAGAAACAATTATATGCAAAAAAATCCAAATGTTTCTTTGGAGTACAAGAGGTGGAATATTTGGGTCACATTGTATCTCACGAGGGTGTTAAAGTAGACCCTAACAAAATTAAAGACATTAAGGAATGGAAAGTCCCCACAACCATAAAGAAGTTGCGAGGATTTCTCGGGTTAACAGGGTATTATCGTAAGTTTGTTAAGAATTATGGGAGAATAGCAGCACCTCTAACAACATTATTGAAGAAAGATGCATTTTCATGGACTCCTGAAGCAACTAAGGCCTTTGAACATCTTAAAGAGGCAATGTGCCTGGCACCGGTCTTAGCTACGCCAGACTTCACAAAAACCTTTATTGTGGAATGTGATGCCTCAGGAAATGGAATTGGTGCAGTTTTAATGCAGGAAGGAAGACCCATCGCTTTTGAAAGTCGTCCAATCAAAGGAAAGTATTTACAGAAACCTATTTATGAGAAGGAAATGTTAGCAATACTACATGCACTAAAGAAATGGCGAACTTACCTAATGGGAAGACACTTCAAGGTAACTGATCATGATAGTCTTAAACACTTTTTGGAACAAAGACTATCTTCAGAAGAGCAACAAAAATGGGTCACAAAGATGTTGGGTTATGACTTTGAAATAATCTACAAAAAAGGAAAGATTAATGTTGTTGCAGATGCACTCTCAAGAAAGAATGAAGAGGTGGAAGCATTGCTTTGTGCCATTTCTATTATCCAACCAGATTGGATAACCGAAGCAAGAGATGAATGGAAGAAGGACAAAGATGTATGGACACTCATTCAAAAGTTGCAGCAAGATCCTAGTACATCCGATACATTTAGTTGGAAAAATGATTCCTTATGGTACAAAGATCGCTTATATCTTTGTAAGAATTCCCAACTAAAACAAAAGATTCTTCTGGAATTGCACATTTCTCCTTTAGGAGGACACTCAGGATTTTTAAAAACTTACCACAGGGTGAAGAAAGAATTTTTTTGGGATGGCCTTAAATCTGATATTCAAAAGTTTGTGATGGAATGTTTGGTTTTCCAGCAGAATAAAGTTGAGACAATTAAGACCCCAGGACTTCTACAACCTTTATCCATTCCAAGTCAACGTTGGGAGGAGATTTCAATGGATTTTATCACAGGTTTACCTAAGTCCGAAGGAAAGAGTGTCATCATGATGGTAGTTGATAGACTTACCAAGTATGCACACTTTTGTGCATTATCTCATCCATTTAAAGCAAGTACAGTTGCTACTACATTTATGGAAAGAATTCAAAAGCTACATGGAAGCCCAAGGGTTATTGTGAGCGACAGAGATCCCATTTTTACTGGAAATTTTTGGACGGAGTTATTTTCTTGTTTGGGTGCTAAATTAGCTCATAGCTCATCTTATCATCCTCAATCTGATGGTCAAACTGAAATAGTAAATAAATGTTTGGAAGGATATCTTCGTTGTTTTGTATCTGATAAACAAACACAATGGGTCAAGTGGTTACCTCTTGCTGAATGGTGGTATAACACTTCCTTCCATACTGCAGCAAAAATGACCCCATTTATGGCACTTTATGGACATCATCCACCATCCATCACATCATATTTAAGAGAAAATTTGAAGGTTCAAGCAGTGGAAGATCACATCGAGCATCAGCAAGAAGTTCTCCAACTCTTAAAGGATAACTTGACTTTGGCACAAAATCGAATGAAACAACAGGCAGATCAACATCGCAGTGAGAGAAGTTTTGATGTAGGAGATTGGGTATTTTTACGGCTACAACCATACAAACAAATGTACCTCAAGCAAGCTAAGAAGGATAATAAATTATCACCAAAGTACTATGGTCCTTACAAGGTGTTGCAAAAGATTGGTTCTATGGCATACAAATTGGAGCTTCCTGCTTCTTCGCGAGTACATCCAGTTTTCCATGTTTCATGCTTAAAAAATGTTATAGGTGAAAATCTTCCAGTTCAAACAATATTGCCAGAACTTGATGAGGAAGGAAAATCATATTGGAACCTGAAGCGGTCATGGAAACAAGAACTCGACAGCTACGGAATTGATCAATTTCAGAGTATCTCATCAAGTGGAAGAACTTACCCACCGAAGATTCTACATGGGAGGATGAGAATTTTATACAGAAGCACCCGGAGCTACTCAAGCGTTGAGGACAACACTTTTTTGAAGGAGAGGGGCATGTTAGGTCCCTATATCACTAGTATAGTCCCTTATTATTGTTAGTGTAACCCCCTTATTGTTATTATCGTACCCTTGTAACCCCCATTTTGTTATTATTGTGCCCTTAAATTATTATTGTTAGGTCGGCTAGGATTACATTGTGGCCCACTAGGATTACATTATGGCCCCATGGACTCCTATATATAGAAAGGAGGCTTTGTAAATTGTATCATCCAAGAATTGTTCATTCATGTAATGTATTGGAGGTTGCCCCCTCGAAGTGGCTTATTTCTAAGGCGTTGATATCTCTTTTCTTCTATTTTTGGAGCTGGTTTCCCAACAACATGTGTGATTTTGTTAGTGTTATGTTTAAGTGCTAAATTATTAACAATCTTCCATGAAGGAAAACTTCCCAAATGTATTTCAAATGGAGTAATGAAAAATGGATAAAATTCTGACAGATCCAACAGAACATTATTAATTGAATTAGATTTCTGGTCATGTTATGAAAATACACTCTCTTGTTGGCACTGCTCTTAATAAGTAAGAAGTAATTGATAAGGAATGAACATAATTTGAAATTGGAAGTTTAATAACTTTTGATGTCCACAATTATAATTTGAATCTTCATTTTTCCCTTGAGGTAATGCATCAATTGAGTGTTCAATATTGAGCTGCTCAATATGCCATCACAAAGTATCTAAAAATCTAGGACTAAAAATAGAAAATAAATATGAAGTTAAAATTGAATGTTGAAAAAATAACAAAATTGAATCATATTTTACACTAGTGTTACAATTATTGTTACAACATAATTGGGAGTGGCTCAAAGTAATTTCCTCTTCACAAGAATTTGACAGAATAATGCAATTAGAATGATTGTTGATACCTACTTGTGAATTAGAGAGAAGTATATGACTCTGAATAGGAATGAGAGCTTTGTCATCATATAAATCATAGATTGGAATGGTTTCTTGAATGCTGAAATCATAAGTATGATTATTTGTTTGAAAATGAGAACTGTCTGGAACAATTTCTAAATTAGATTTTTCTTCATTTTCACATGTAATTAGACTTATATCATGAGGATTCAATTGTAAAGAATACAAATCAATATCCTCAATGTCAAAGTAGCTATCTTAAATGACTTCAAGACATTCATTAAAATTCCCTTCGATCTTATTCAATGTATCAAAAAAAGAAGGAATATTAAGCTCATGTTCATTAATGTTAGAAGAATGATCATTAATTAATTCTATATCCTCATAAAAACTAATTGGAAATTCATTTAGATCAACCTCTCTATTTTCTGAAATATCTTTAATGTGAACAGAGGTAAAATTACTATTAGAAAAATTATCAGGATAAAGAGAAAAATATGAATCCGAAACAATGCATTTGAAAATATCTCTATTTGAAAACTCTTGTGGATTTTCTTTATTGCAAATTTCAGATTTAAGATCATTTACTTGGGTAATTATGATTTCTTGAAGAATGTTGCTTTGTTGATCTGAATTTGGAATTTTCTCATCATGAAAGAATTTAGAAATTTGTACAGTAGATTGTGTTTTATTGGAAATTTTAATCGTTGCTAGTCCTTGTCGGATTATGATCTGATTTTCTGATTCTAATGCATATTGATTTTTAGATTTCAAAGCGGTATCTTCTTCAATACTACTGCTAATATTTTCTTGCAATTTATAAGTGAAATTTTCCAAACTTCATGATTGAGCTTTGTGGACATGTGAAGGTGCACCTTGATCTTTCTCAATACTGTAAGAAATGTACAAACATTGAAAGAATTCATTATACAAAATAGAGGCCATTTCATCATCATTAGTTTGTACCTCCATTTTGGAATTCCTACTTATGTCAATGAAATTAGAAGGATATTGATCAAAGTTAGAAATAATTTCACATGGATTATGAATGGAAGGAAAGTTGCAAATATGTTCAAACCAATATAGTAATTATTTTTTTGAAGGTTTATCTTCAGTTTTAAATTTTAAACAATTTAAACGAAACCTGATGGAAAAATCAATTAATGACTCACCTTCAAACCTTCGTAGATCTTCAAATTCATCACATACCTGTTCGTAGATATATCCATCAAATTTACAAAGGAATATTGTAATAAATTGTTCCCAAGTGTGGATTGAAGCAACTGGAAGTGATTTACACCAATTTCTAGCTTTTGCTAAAAATGTAAGAATAAAAATCCTAATACCTTCATCAATTTCATGAAAATAGAATTTGAAATTTTTTGAATGAATTGTAAAGTATGATTAAATGCAGAAGTATTCCTGTTACCGTTAAAATTTACCTAAGACAAGTGTCTTACTATTTCTGGTGGACTATTGGAAGATGCTCATCTAGAAATACAACTCTAAATTGGAAGTTTTAAAGGAGCCATTGTAATAAAAATAAAATATTAGAATAGAAAATACTCTAAAGGAAAACAAGTCTCAGGCCCTCCTTCTAGCGCCAAAATGTTCAGGCCTCGAAATTCACTGCAACAACATGGGGGATGACCACCCGGTCTGGACCTTAAAGCAGTTCCTTTTCCATTTGGAATGGTGGCTCCGACTGGATTAACTAGGTCCAGTTACCTTCTCTCAATCTCCATTGGCTTAAAATATGACTTTTATCTATCAATGGGAAAGAAACATTAGATCATTTCTCTTTTCGATCGGACAAGAAAGTGATCCTTCAGCTAATTTGGGCTTAGCCAAGCCACAATTAAATTTTTTCCTCTTTCAGAAGAGGACTTTTTAGGGATGTAGAATTTAATCTAAATGCAATATTATTCTAAGATGTAGGCAAAAGAAACTATTTTAATCCTATCTTAATTAGGCAGATATAAATCTATCCCAACTAAGAGCGAGATGTTTTAAATAATTGAGATTTAAATATATTTGTTTTAAATGAATATCAAGCTAACAAAGTAGTTCAATTAACTGATATTGTGAATATCAAACACAATCTATCTAGAGAAATTTTAACTGAAATAATCAATCAAAAACACCCATGACGTAGTTCTCAAAATGATATTGATCATTTAATTAGTAACTTGAATAATTAAACAATAACATACACAAATAGTTCACAACATATCACTATTCAATAAATCAGTTTTATAAGATAGACTTCTGAGTAAATAGTTACTCAGAAATCAGAATTCAACCCATAAGAGTAGAGATAAATAATAACATAAATTGAGGCAAATTACTCATACCGACAGAAGTGCACAAGTATGCGAGTAAATAGACACATTCCTGTTATCATAAAATTAAACCAGCATTTAAATAATAGTATTATAAATACCAATTTATTAAGTCTATTTCTCCACCATAATTCTCTAATAGTCTTTTACAATGCCTGGACTTCTACTTTCAAAATTAGAGCTACAGTAGTGCAAGATTATGTTCATTATACATAACTCAAAATGTAAAAGAAAAAACTCAATAATCTCCAGATCTGAGATTCCTCTCATCTCACCCTACACCTCTAAACCCTCTAGACAATAGTGCCATCAAGAATTCCAGAATTGCAGAGGAGAGAAGCCCCTATTACATTTTGCAATCTGCTATTTATAATATTTACAAAAGGATTTCTTCATAAGAAAGTTTGTTTGAAGAGTGGTTTTTCTCAATCAATTTTCATTGGTTCAAAAATATTATTCAATTGTTGTAGCCTTCTCATTGATTGAGATCTTATTCTTCTCATCTCTTCAACTGTTTTCCTGCAAAAACAAATAAAAAAAAAAATTAAAATGAAAAAATAAAATCAAAATGTCAAATCTTGAAATTAAAATAAATCCAATTAAAACTTAATTAAATAAATAATTGAAAAGGAAATATAAGATTTTTTTGATGTCTGTGCTGATATAATTGGCCAAGGAGAACATAGACGGATGGATTTGCACTCATGAGAAGTTGTGGCAAATGAAAATGCAAAAAATAAAATTCAGAAAATTAGTTTTGTTTAAAAATTCGAAGCTTAATCTTTTTTCTGAATTTTAGACCCAATAAATGATCAAATCTAGAAACGAAACCTCTTCAAGAATAATATCCATCATTTTATCTTTCCAATGAGCTGTCCTGGGCCTCATTTGGCCAAATAAAACTCCATTTATGAGCCTCTAAAGTTGGTATATTAAAATTGCCAAAAATCTGGAATTTTTGTTGCTTGGGCTAAAAAATCAAAATTTTAAAATTAAATTCTAATCTTAAATTAGATTATAATATTTAATTAACTAATACTAATTAATTGAAATTATATTATTCATCTAATTTGGTTATAGTCTAATTATAAATTAAGTTATAATTATCTATTAATTAATTATAATTACATTGTTAATTTTTATTAATAAAAACTAATTGAAAATAAAATTAAACTGATTAAAAAAAATGATTTATTGATTAATTGAAATATTAAAATATTATTTTAATATTATAATTATAATTATATTAAAATTATAAAAAATATTATAATTAAAATATAATATTAATTTATAATATTATATAATAAAATTTATTTTAATTAATAATTCACAAAATATAAAAATGCACACCACGTGAGAGAGAGAGGAGGAGTGGAGGGATAAGACTAAAGATAGCGGAGGAGTAGCGGTAAAAGTAAGTGACACGGCAAGTAGGGGTCAATCGCAAATCACATTTTAAAGGCTTATCACAAATCGCACTTGGAGACGGTTAGCAGCAAATGTTTCACAACAAAACCATAAGATATGTGATGTGTGATGGAGTGATGGGATGGTAGGTAGGTAAGGGTCCCACATAATATCGTTTCGGCGTTTTGGAAGGGTAGCACATGAATGTGTCGACAATATTTTGCGATGGCCAATATGCGAAAGGGTAAAGGGTCCTACCAAAGGTTTTAAGCGGCGGTTTGATGGGTGGCGGAGCTACAATATTGAAATTTCGAAAGTTAAAATAAGTGGGTTTTGAGGATTAAATGGGATTTAAAATGTTAAACTATGGGTTTTAAATATAGTTTAAGTTATGAAGAGTTTGGATATTGGGAAAAAAGGTGAAAAATAATAAAAATGAATTGAGGTCAATATTTACAATAATTGACTATTTTAACTACAAGAATTAAAATATTGGTACACTTTATACAAGTTTTTTAATCCAAGCGAGAAAATGATCAAAACTTCAAAGGAGTGTCATTTACAAACCGTTTTACCAAATGAAGTGAAACAAGTATCATTGGAAAAATTATGAAAAACTAGATTCAATGAAACAATCAAAATAGAAATCTGATAAAAATGACAAATGACAAAATTACAAAATATGTAACTTAATCAAAATCCTAAAAGGTGTTTAGCCAATAAAATTGTAGAAAGGGTCGCCATTATTTGAAGTACATAAGTAAAAAATGGGTGGGTTGTGTTTTACCACAACAGGAGTCTAGATGTGATCTTGCTGCTCCTTTCTATCCCACTGTAATGTTTCCAGTGGTGGTTTCCAGTATTGTTAATTGAAACCTCGGTTAGGGGCCATTTGGTTGGGTCAAGAAGAAGAATTCTTAGTTTCCAGCTCAAGCTTCACCAGCTTGTTGGAAAGGTTTTTGATCATCTTGTTCATCTCTTCGATCTTATATTCTAATGTTTATCTTTCTTGATTAGAGGAAGAGGCTTCCTCCTTACCTCTTCTCTTGGAATCATGTTTTATTCTTCCTTTGGATTTTCCAGTAGAGGAAAAATTTTCTTCTACCTCTAGAGCATCTACCTGGATCTGATCCAAGGAAGAAGACTTTCTTTGTCTTAGAGTGAATCTAAACTCGAACTCAAATTCTCTAGCAAAAACTGCTTTGGTTGCTGCTTGAGGAGGCTTCATCTCAGCAAGTAGGTTATTGTACAACTTATTGAATCTCTTGATAAATTAGGTTACATATTCATTGTGCTTCTTCTTCAAGGCGTTGAACTTGGTGAGGATGTAGCAGTGATCCCTCTTCTCTCCCCATTTTTGAGTAAAAGAATTTTCCATTTCCTCCCAAGTGGTGACTACATTATCAGCAAGAGTTTTAAACCATTTTTGGGCTTCTTCATCTAAGGACTGAATGAAAAGCCTCAACACGACATCCAATTGCTCCACATTTACATTTTCAGCGAAGGCATAGAATTCCTCGATATGTTTCTAAGTGGAAACATTGTCTTCCCCTGTGAATCGGGGAAAGAGCTTTAAATAATACTAAGGCATGTCATGCAGGACTTGTGGTAGAGCCAGTGTGGGATACTTATTAAGAAGGAAACAAGGCACATCCATGGGGGGTGATGGATACTGAGGAAAATTCTGATGGATGATAATAGGTATGTGTTGAGAGGAGGTTTGCAAGTTGACCTGAGATGAGCTCTAGAGCGTGGTGACTTCTTTGAGTTCCTCGACGTCTGGGGTGGGATGCAAAGGAAGCACAGAGGTATTTACTGACTCGGCTTCGTCTTTTATCTTAGAATTTTCTAAAGCAGAGTTATCAGGAGGATATTCAAGTACTCAGGTTGTAGAGCCAGGATCATGGAATTCATCTTTCTGAGATGAGGACAGAGAATATTCTAACGAGAATGAGGGTAATTTAGTTTGGACTAGTTGCTTCTCTTTCCAAATTCTTTTGAATATAATTTTTTCAGGGTCAGATACTGAATGGGTTCTCAATTGAGAAGTCTCTAACCTAAGATGTGGCTTGGAGTAAGCCAAGATTGCAGTTGATTTAGGTTTAGATAACAGTGAAGTCACCAAGGTGAGGGCTAAGCAACTCTAAACCCTTCATGCTCACCTAATTGAAGGGTGAGGACAATGTTGTATTCTAGGGAAAGGATTTTCAACTTCGCTCCCCGAAAACATCGCCAAAAATATGTTGTCACTCCTAGAGAAACTGTTGAGTTGCTAAAGACCAGTGCCTGGGACATCTTAGAACAGGAGGTCATCAAGGTTCTCTTTCATATTCTATGACGGGAACCCTGTGATATTAACTAGATGGAGATATTTGATATGTGGTTCTGGATCACAAAGAGAGCATAATAGTAGCTGGGAACTTTGATTGTAAGGAGAGAGACTTGCTCGGAATAGGCCTGAAGCTGTCATGAAATAGGACTTGTTGCAAATAGGGTCAGATGTGAAACTAACAAGTAGTTATTAAAGTTAATCAGGATGAATACCATGAAGAATGAGTATGGTAAGTCAGAGTGAGGTGGCTTAAGAGGTATGAGAATCCACCCTTTAAGGACTTAAGAGTAAAGTATTAAAGAGAAGGAACTTGAAATGTAAATCATGCCCCAAGCTTGATTAAGGTAATACTATAAGTCATAATACGAGTACCATTCAAGATAAATTCATACATAGCTTATAGACCACTCGCATTCTAAAAGCAACGATAACAGGAAGGAAAATATGAGTGAAATGAGCATTTAACTGAACGAATACATCAAATACATACATATTGTTCATCATTCTAGTAGAAATCCATTCTTGCAACAAACTGTCACTATATTATTCTTCAAAATGGCTCTTCAGATATACATTAAGAGAAAACCTAAAAACCACAAAATATGTTATGCAGACTGCACACTTCCACTGTTAGAAAATTCAGAACCTTTGCTTAGTCTGTGATCTGGCCTTTTATAATTGTTTACATGGATAGCGTGACCAGATATTTCTTCCAACAAAAATATTCCCTGATTATATTACAGTTTCCCATATAAATAAAAAATGATGAGGCATAACAAAATCTCATCCGAAACAGTATGGTCTGACACGGACTAAAACAAGAACACAACAGAAAACATGAAATGCTGAGAGTGCTTTTTACATTACACATAAATTGAAAATAAAAAATTAACCCATAGGCCACATGGGCCTAATCATGTTGTTCATTTGTTTGCACTACGAGGAGTGCCTAAGCCTTCTAGATGTCGTGAACGGACTGAAGATGAGGAGGATTCATGCTGACAAGGCGGAGGAGGTAGCAGCTGCTGCGAAGTAGAGGAAACTGGAGGGTTTGCATCTTCGTAACACTTTTGCCACAAAATTTCCCCAGTTACTGTTGTTGTGGTGTAGGTCTCAAACATAAACTGTAATTGTGTAAGTTCCATATAATCCATGTGAACAACAAATAACTTCTTAACCTAACAGAGAAGGAAGAAATTTTTACGTAGTGCAGCAATTATGGTCTCTGCTTTTAGCCGAGATGTCTTCTCTAGTGTTATTTCCACCTTGCACATGATTTCTGTCATTTTCTAATCATAGGCCATTAGGGGAAAGAGTGTGCCTGACTGTAGATCCCAGCATGGCGGGAGGCCAACTTCTACCAACTTGTGCCACTCCCGGTCGAACTTTTCCACTCCCTTTGATACTAGTGCTAAAAACCCCAATGTGTTCATGCATGCATTTTCTCTTTCAATCATCTTACTGACATCCATGAACATCATGAAATGGTCGATCACTCCCTATGTGCACAATTCTTCAGGGGATATCTCATTGAGGTACCTGATGTACTTCTTTCCTATTGGTGTCTTTTCTTCTCCTTCCCTACATCCAACATCCAATTGGGCCTTAAACTCGTGAATTGCGATAATATTGTCATTGACTAGTACAAGAAGCTCCCAATACTGCTTAACCTCTCCTATGATTTCCCCCCAGACAAGTCACCTTGCTTCTATGAGTGACATGTCACCTTTGATCTACCATTTTAAGTCTCTGATATACTTGTCATGCTCCTAAGCTTCTTTGCGGAGTTTCTCAACCTGTTTTTGTAGGGATGAAATCGTCGTCTGATTTTCTACTTGCATGACTAGGGACTCGTCTAAGAGCTAGAAAATTGAGTGGTTCTTGTATTCTAACATCCTTAAATTGGATAGGGCCTTGGTGAGATACTCTGGGGCAGTCTCGGGATCTCTTGATATAGGAACCACGCATGTATTCCCATCCCATTTGAATTGTAATTACGACAACCTCTCCCTAAGCCCGACAATATCTTTATCCTTCTACATGTTCTCTTCCTGCTATTGAGCAAGGGAGTCAACGAGAATTGTCTTTTCCTTTTCTACCTAGACGAGTTCCTCTATCTGAATATGTTCAGCACGAGGCATGTTCAACTTTATCCTCAACTCCTATACTTCCGAATCTTATTTGGTAAGAATAACTTGCAGTGCTGCATTGGTATCAGCCCCCTTTCCTCTTATCATTTTCTTGGTGTTCTTCAGTTGGGTAGCGATGGCCTTAGCACCAATCCTTTCTCTTCATTGGTTTTCCTTCATTATCTTTATCTTCCTTCCGAGCTTCTATAGGGAAACTGTATGCTTCACTACCTTAGTCTGTAGCATGACCTTGATACACTGGTGCAAATCCAGCTTGTCTATCAGGGGAATGTTTCCCAGGTTAAAAATTATTTCCACAACCCTATATTGGGATCCAAAAGTTGATGGATAAAACGCCAACTGCTGGATGGCCAATATGAGTTTTTCTTTATCCATATTCAACATAGAGGAAATCCTATAATGGTGTTTATCCATGAACTGATAAATTTCGGCCCTCAACCTTTACCTTGCAAACTTGTTTCTAGTCTCAATCTCATCCCTTGCCTCTTGTCTGTCCAATGTGACTGCCTATGAAATTTTTGAGGGTGTTAAAGACGAGGAAGAGTCGAAGGAGATTAGAAAGCCTGGCTTATCTTTTTCAGGACCCTTGAGCATGGGAACCTCATCATCAGATAACTCAACCTCTATGTCATCTGGCACTTGTGTTCTCTATTTTTGATTAGGGTGAGTTTCCTCATCAACATCCATAACCTATTAACTTCCCGAGGGGTCCCCCTGTTCCTACTCTTCTGCCTCAACAGGCACATTATCTCCTTTTCCTTCGGCAACTGAGGGTTCATCCTCCATCTGTGCATCCAAAGGCCACATATCAAGGTTATATTTACATTCAATGAAGGGCTTAGGTTCATGCATATAAGCTGTTGATTTTATTTTCTTATTCCTGTTGGTGAGGAATCACTTAGGGTCATAGTGCCATACATCTCCCTAAGGGAGGTTCATCTCCTACAACATTTTTTCCATGGTGGGGAGGGCATGTCTTGAACTAATGGTGAAAGGTCCAATTGAATTTTGGAGTTTGAAGATGTCTCCCTTATTTGTAGGCACGAAGTGGATGTGGTCGGCCTTCAAGACCTGTAAAATGAATTCGAGGGAAAAAACCCGCATGGATGGGAACACCAGCAGGTGGTAAGGAAGCACCTCTACACCGTAGACCCTGATCTTGGTGTGGTCATCAAACAGACACCAATCACCTGTGCAGTCCGATGTCTCACTAAACTAGAGCCAGTGCTTCTGCTCATGAAATATTTTGGGTAGGGGGCTATTGTGTATGATGGCATAGGCTATAGACATGAAATCATTAACGAATTTGGCATACTCCTTCCCCTCTGGTTGATGGCGAACTGTCGGAGTGCACTCAAAAACAGATCTAGGTTAGGTGTTTCTCCTGGAGAATCTGTTCAGGCCTAGACCTTCAAACTTATCCGCATGCTCAAATAAGAACAGGTAAAAAACAAGGGAACAATATTTGAAAGAACTAGAGGAAGACATCCCTTGAAACTGAGCCCTGATAGCAGAGGTTAGAAAGGAGGGGATATCCAGAAGGATCTCCTCCTGCATCATGAGCCATAAGAAAGCTAAACCTACCTTATTCACCTGCTCAACATCATCAAACCCTAACATTCCCGAGATGACTACTAGGATGGGTTGTACATTGCTTCAGAAAGTTGACAGGGGAATAGAATATGTGTGACGGAAATACAACAAGTGTGAGTAGGAGAGAAGACTGAGGAAACCACTTTGTTTTTCCCAGGTTTGATTTGAAAAATGGCAGGAGCGGGTGACCTCAGAGAACTCAACACAGTCCAGAGCAGGAGTGTAACAAATGAATTTCCTTATGAGTTGGGGGGTAATCTGGAGGATCTTGGTGCCCCGAGTGGAAAGGAAAATGTCCCTACGCTCGACATAGGCCTCCCCGAGCTAGATAATGAATTCTTGGAATGGGTGAGTCGTTGGGCTGATTTGATAATATAGCCCTGACTCGACAACCCTAAATATGTCCTCGCCTCTTCGCTAGTAGTCGAAGATCTCAACTCTGGTGCGGGCTACATTAAAGGGGTAGATTGGGTCACAGAGTTGGGTGTGAGAATCAGTCAGGGGTTTAGGTCTAGTAGCAGCCCTGACCTCGCGGGCTTGGGGAGTTTTAGGCGTAGATTGTTTCATTTTTTCCATGAAAATTTGAAATAAAAGCAAAAGGGAAATAGCGAAATGGAAAAACGACGAAATACCTGAAATAGTGGTGAGGTAGCAAAGGGGAAAATGACGCAAGAGTGAAAGTGACATGTACTCAAGTTTTAACCTGCCTGAGTGAACAACTGGTAAATAACCAGTAACATTGCACAGTCAAGAGTAAAACATGCTACATCAAATAGAGTTTTACTGAGTATTGAGGCGGAGTGACACTTGTAGTGCCGACATCATAAGGACGTCGACAACGAGACACATGGCGTCGGGTGATTGGATGGAAGTAGTAGGGTAGGTGGGGGCCACATGCTGAACAAGGAAGGTACCAAACTTTGTACTACCTCCTAGACTTACCTTACTGTCCATTTACCTGAGCCAATTTTCAATCGTGGTGGGCCCTCTCGAGTTTCGGCGGGGTGAGTAGGGATCTCATTCCCCTTTTATTTTCCCCACGGAACCCTTCTGATTGGCCTGGAGGAGGGATGGCGTCACCTCCTCCAGGGGGTCGAGTTTGATCCTCGTAACATCTATTGGATGCCGACGGAATTGTGTTGGTCGCAGGCTCTTGGCACATGGTTCTACTGCAGAACTGTGTGGGCAATCTTAGTGTATAATATATATGATATTTGATATCACCGTGATTGTTCTCTGGTAGCTACCCCTGTGACCTTTACTATTTTTCATCCTCTTAACCTATGTTTTTGCTTCCTTTTACTCGACGAATCCTTTTCTTTTATCAATGAGGTCACAAGCCAACACCTTCTATGCTCATCTGACACTCAACATCCAACAGCTAGAATCCTTCATCTAATTGCTGACAACTAGATTCCAAACCTCATTTGGTCGTACAATGATATTCTTATCATTTCCTGGAACCCTCTCGAATCCTCTTAGCCTCATTCCTTCCCATTCTAGTTGTCCCAGAAAATCATTAGGATATTTCCCTCGTTATGCTGAGTTATCCCATGCATATTAATGAGTTTCCAAAATATCCTTCGTGCCATTTAGCTCCACTCCAACCTATCTCATCTTTCCTAAAAATATCTTCGTCCTCCTACTCGCCAATATTTCCTTGGTCGGATCCACCCTCTACAAAATCATAACTTCCAATATTCCTCTGCACACACTTTCCCTCCACATGTGCCATTATCATCCTTTCTACATGACATCCAATTGTATCACACCCTTCCTACTATGGAAACCATATTCCGCATTCCGTATACTAGGCCAGCCCTATGTTGTGCTCCATCTACTGAGGTAGCCCTATGTTGCACTCCATCTTAACCTTTTAGTGCTCCTTATACCTGCTACGTGGTCCCATACTCACAAAAATTTGAAATTTTTTTCTAGGTGTAGAAATATCTAACTAGATTCAACTAATCTTGTAATGTACTAAAAAAAATACTTAATCAATTCTACAAATTGCAGAAACCAATTACGATCGAACAATCACATCAACAAGTAAGAGAAATAATTTCAATCGCACAACACAAATATGTTTCTGGGGAAAGCCTAAGCTAAAAACCATGCTATATGTTTATTGAATTAGTTCAAGAACATGAAATAATACAATGTTATTTCCCTTCTTGAGAAACCTTTGCACTATCTTTGACTATCTCACACTAATCCCAACAAGAATGATCTCATACTTAACCAATTTCCCACCTCTGGGTTGCTCAACCTTTCTTATGCATCCTTGGAGTAATTGAGCCCCTATTAATTAGGAAATTCCCAAGAATTGATTGTGCAATTAATCTAAGGCGTCCTGTTGACCTCATGCATGACCTGTACAATTTTCTAATTATACAAATGATAGTTCTCTTCCCTTAATATCAAATGGGCCTTCCTTAGAACAGAGATGAAAAAACTATTTATAGTGAATTATCGGTTTTATGATTGATCACTACATGTGAATTAACTTAGATTTAATTAAGTTGGCCTATCACTAGCTCATCTCTCAGTTAGAACTATTTAAACTAAATTTAACTGAAATAATTGAGTTAAATAATTACAACTCAAAATAAACTGCAACTGGACCCCCTAAAACTTAGGAAGAACTCTACATGCCTCCAGTTTGACCCTCAACTCGAAGTGACTGAGATAACTAAGTCTTCCTGACTTGGTTAACTCATACAAGATTTCATGTGATATGGAATTACAATTTACTTCTAATTTAATTATCTAGTTTGACCCTCAACTTGAATTGACTGAGATAACTAAGTATTCCTGACTCATTTAACTTGTAAAAAATTTCATGTGATGTGGAATTACAATTTACTTCTATTATAATTAAGGGAAAAATAAATTATAATCCTTTCATGTTGCCAATTTCAACACTCCCTCTCAACAATAAAGGGATTTTCTACTACCTCGATCCTGCTTCTGTGGAACTCAAATTTGCTTCTTGAAAGTTTCTTCATCAAGATTTTTTCATCCTACTCCTCTATGGGAATGTACTCTAATGACATAATCCGCTTCTGCGTACAATATCTGAGATGGTGATATCAAATATCAATATATTTGGACCTATCATGAAAAATTGGATTAACCGACAATTTAATGCAACTCTGGTAATTATCACAATGAATCACCGTCAGATCCATATGTCGACCAAAAAACCCAACAAGTATTTTCCTCATCCAGATGGCTTCACATGTTTCCTAACTAGCCACCATGTACTCTACCTCCATTAAAATGAGTGTAACTGATCTCTGTTTCCTGTTGTACCAAGAAACTGTTGTTGATCCTATGCTGAATATTCCCCCTGAACTGCTCTTCCTGTCAGATGGACTCCCTAACCAATCTGCATCTGTAAAGCCTTGAAGCTTCACTCCCTCTATTTTTTTGTACCATAGCCCAAAATCTGTAGTGCCTCTGAGATATCTCAACACATGCTTTCCTGGCTTCCAAAAGAGCTTGGAAGGCTTAACCATAGCTTGACTAAGCTCGTTAACCACATAACATATGTCTGGTCATGTGTTCACAAAATACATGAGTGAACCCACAAGCTACATGTAAACAATAGCATCTACTAGTTTTCCTGAAGTAGCATCCTCCTTCCTGTAGTTTCTTGCTAGAGGAGTCTCCATGGGTTTTCTTCCCTCCATGTGGAAATTCCTGAGAATATCATTGGCATACTTGTCTTGAGATGCAAAATAGCTCCCCATCTCTTTTCCAAATTTCCAATCCCAAGAAATAGTGTAAGAGGTCCATGTCCTTCATCTCAAATGAGCTGCTCATCACCTGTCAATATCAAATCATTGACACAAAGTACAATGATCAAAAATTTACCTTCTACCAGAATATGGTAAAGGTTTGCATTTTCTTCACTCTTGGTGAAGCCCAACCCAATGAAATAGATGTCAATCCTAGTTTACCAAGCATGAGGTGCTTTATTCACCCCATACAATTCTCTCTTGAGTATGCACACATGTGACTCTCTATCAAAGGTCTCAAAACCTTCTGGTTTCTCAATGTACACATCTTCCTCAATATCCCCATTGAGGAATGCTATCTTTATATCCATCTGATGTATGTACCATCCCATCTGTTCTGAGAGTGTAAGGATGGATCTGATTGATGAGTACCTTGCGACTGGTGCAAAGGTCTCATCATAATCAATCCCATCCACCTGAGAGAACCCTTTGGCCACAAACCTACCCTTGTGCTTCTCCACACTCCCATCTGTTTTCTGCTTCACCTTGTAGGTACACGTGGATCCTACAACTGACTTTCCCTCTATTCTTGGGACAACTTCCCAAACACTATTTATGATAATGGATTCATACTCCTCAACCATGGTATCAAACCAAATTGGTTGCTGCACTGCTTCCTCAAAAGATGATTGCTCTATATCTACACATTCGCTCATAAGAGCCATGTAGCTAGGGTACCGCTTTGGGGACCTTCTCTTCCTGCACTGTGATGTGGGTGCTCCCACATTATCTTTGGCACCAAGAAACAACCTATCAGCCTCTCTGGTGTGCTTCCTTCCATCCTAGGATGTCTCTACATGAGTGGGTTCTTCCACTCTTTGTACCTATGCTTGTGACTGCTCCACATCTTGAGGTTCTTCTTTTGGAGCGAAGAACTCACAAACTGCATCCAACTGAAGCTCCCTCTCAAGGGAAATTATCATGGCCTTCTCTTCATCAAATTTCATATCTCTTCTGACCACTTTCATCCTCTGTGCTGGTAAGTACACCCGATATTTGTGATGTGTATCAGTGTACTCCAAAAACATCCTCAACTCAGTTGTTGGCTCTATCTTCTTCCTGGAATCTTTGGTCACATGGAAATAAACTGATGTACCCAAAATTTTAAAATGAGACACATTGGTCTCGTACCTGAAAATTCTTCCTCTCATGTACTCATCACAAGTATTCGATGAGGACTTCTGTTCTGCACAAATACTATTGTATTGCATGCTTCTACCCACAGATGCAATGGGAGGCCCTGATCATGAAACATAGCTCATGATACTCCCACAATAGCTCTATTTTTCCTTTCCACAACCCCATTCTATTATGGGTTATGAGGTGCTATCAATTCCCTTCAAATTCCTTCTGAAGCACAAAGTTTCTCTAATTCGTTAGAGACATATTCTCCACCATTGTCGCTCCTCAAACTCTTCACCTTCTTCCTTGTATCTTTTTCGAAAAGTGATTTGAACTCAAAATACTTGGAGAATGTATGATCTTTCTTCTACATGAAGAAAATCCAACACTTGTGTGAAAAATAATCTACAAAAATCACATAAACATGTGTTTTGTTGTGGAAGCTATTGAGAATGGTCCACACACATATGAGTGAACAATATTAACGATCACCTTTTCTCGGATTTCCTTATCGTGAAAGGTGGCTTTGGTATAATTCCCCCGATGTACACCCTTTGCATGTATTTCACTACTCAAGTGCACCCTTTGGAAGTCCTATATAAATCTGTTGCATGATATTCAAAGTGCCATGGTGTAGATGGCCCAACCTTGTGTGCCATAACTCACTGATGTTTCGGCTCTCCACCTTATTTTCTTTCGTGCTCAAGGAGGCACAATCTTCTACATCCAATTTTTATAATTTATTTACTCGAACCCTAATATTCTTCACCTGTCCTATGGCTTTCTAAAGAAGTACATCTTTCCTTCACTGAATATCACATCATAGCCCCGATCTTCCAACATAGCAAGAAAAACCAAATTATTCTTTAAACCAGGAACATACATGCCATATTTTAATGTGAGAGGAGTAACTAACTCTCTGTGAAAATTAATTATACCTATGTCGGTAGTGTTATACATGCCATCATCTCCCATCTCAATGTGCATCTAGAGATCCTTCTCCTCCAAGTTACTGAAGAATTCTTTGTTTTTGGTCATATGGAATGAAGCTCCACTATCTAAGTACCACACATAACCCATCACCGATGACACCATGCATGCGATGAGGGTGAAATCAAACATGAATTTTGAAGCAAGTGCTTCACCTGCTTCTCCTCTTGAGGGTTTCTTTCTAGTCTTCTTGTGCGAACACTTTGTAGAATAATGTCCAAGCTCATGATAGTGAAAAAATTTTACCTTTTACAAGTCTCGCTTCTTGCTTGCTTTATCAGAATATGATTGGAATGGGATACCTGCCCTTTCCCTTTATTCTCCTTTCCACCCAAGGAATAATTCTCCTCATCATCGGTCTTTGATAAGGATCCATCTCTGGTGTTCTGTCGAATCCATTATTGTACTCAGTCAGACCAAAATCACTCCCACTCTGGTAGTTTCTCCCTCCTATTCACTGAGTCCTGGTAGCTATGATAACTCTTGGGAAGTCCTAGAAGTAATAGGATTCTGAAATCATCCTGGGAAACTATCACCCTAACACTTCCAAGCTCATCTCGACATTGAGTGAACTTCATCAAGTATTTTGGAATCGTGTCACCCTTCTCCATCTACAAAAAACAAATGAAACCATTGATTTTCTTCAACTGGAGTCACAACTACAAATAAATGAGTTTCAAGAGAATAATCATGCTTCCAAGTATTTGAACCATACAGATACAGATGATTCTAAGCCATTCATCCAAGCAACTTCAATTGTCGAAGTTGTTCAAGTTCAACTTTCTTCCAAACCAATCATCAAGCCATGGGAAGAAATCCAAAGTAACATAAATCAAAGAGGATTATTATATGTAAAATATGATTACAAATTACATATCCCAGATTATTCAAAGCTCATCAAGTTCATCACTGCAAGCTTTCTTGAAAAAATCACATCAACAAATTCTTCAAAAGTTGTAGACAAACCGACATGCACGCAAACCGAAGTTGCAGTCAAACAAAAATGCTCACATTTTCAAATAACAGGTCATATTAAAGATCATTCTTTTGATCTCCATCCTTGTCTCCATTGTGGAAAGCCGAATCATTCATCAGAGAAATGTTGCAACCAAAACCAACTAGCCAGATTGAAGATCAATTACACCTGGATTGATCCTTGGGAATGGTCGTCAACAGTCAAAAGATTATATAATTTTTACAAACGAATTCAATCACACCTGTTGCAGCTAACAGTAAAAAGAAGATGTTACTCTCATGCAATTGAATGGGGGAGTACACCAGTGCAACACTCCTACACCTGCAAGGGGGAGTTCAGAAATAATTTCCAGATGATTGTCTCTCCTTTCAACTGACAAAGGGGGGAAAATGTTAATGAAATTGACGGTGGTTGTCAGACTGAAAATCTCGACAACATCCAAAAAGAAACCAATGGGAATATTTAGTAGCCATTGGGCATCTTCATCAGCCAGTGGGCATCAACAAATTTTCTAGTAGGCGATCGACAACAAAAGCAGTAGTGATCAGTTTTCGACAACTACAATGAGAAGTTTTTGACAACATCAAAAAAAGAAACAGTCATTTTTTTTTTAACATCATCATCCAATGGGAAATCATCATCATCCAGTGGGTGATCATCAAGTATCTAGTGGGTAGTTTCATCATCAACAAATTGGCCAGTGGGCATCTTCAAGATTTTTTCAGTGGACAAAGGATACTAGTTTCAAGAAAAGGAAAAATGGATCCTTTTACATCTTGGCACGTGATGGAGTTGTCAAGAAAAATTCAGATATGAATAAGACATACAGCTGACTCATGGTCTCTTAAGATTGTAGTTTTTACGACATCCAACTTTGGTAGTTTTTCAGGCAGTGTTTTTGGAGCAACAATTTCAGCATGAGAACTTGGAAGATGGTTCCTCGTTATTATTTTTTATTTATCATTGAGGGGGGGAATGTTACTCTCTTTCATAAACAATTATAAATCCAAAATAAATTAAATTAATTAAATATTGAAAATTAGGATTTTATGCCTAGTTTTCTAGATTATGTTAGTTCCTCTTGATTAGGAGTTAGTTTAGGCCTAGCTCCTAGATTAGTGTGTGTGGTTGAGATATTTTCTCAACCAAGTTGTCCAAGATAGACACACTATCTTGAGACAAACTCCTCATATATTTAATTGTATTATTACATTATTTTAATAAGGAAGAATATGTGAGGAATGTTATAAGGTTCAAAGGCCTTTTTTTCCATTTCTATGTCTCTAGTTTTTTTATGTGTGCTTTATGTATTTATGAGTTATTTTATTTTCTTACACTTTTCCTGTGGTCACCACTATTCTAAAACAGATCTGTTAAGGCCTTCCACATAGCATATGGAGTTTCATTTCCATGGAGGTTCGAGACAATATGATCTCGAAATCCTTCTAACAGAATCCTTCTCACCATTTCTACATTCTTCTTCAATGCATCAAGAAGTTGAGCATCTGTTGCTACAGGTTGGGGAATATCACTGTCTATGAATTCCTTCAGTCCATTTTCCTCCAACACTACCTCCATCGTTACCTTCCATGCTATGTGTTGTTATATCATCCACCACCTTAGCCCTAAGAAGCTTAGAAAGGCAGATCACCCAATAGCATCAAGTGGTAAAATATTTAAAAGTGTGAATGGGTAAATACAAAAGGAGATCCATATAAAAATGGAATAAGGCGCTATATTATATGGTAGACTTGCAGCAAAGCTTTAAACTAAACAAACGGACAAAGGTGCAAGATATTTGTATGAAGTGGGGCCCACCCACACTCTACATATTCAAAGGATAGAGGCGCGTGAACAATTCCGGGGGGGTCAAGGATGGCAGGGGGAAGGCAGAAGTTCCCCCTTCTGGAATTCTTGTGAAGTGGCATACGATGGGACCCGAGGCAAATATTTTGTGGGGAAATGATTCTAGGATTGAAGCTGCTACGAAATCCCGCTAGCCTTTCTAGTGGGCTCGACCACGAAGGACACCTTTCGCTACGAATACAACGGTAAGGTAAGTCCTAGGACACCCGGTACATGACCAATACTGGCATTTAACCTGACGCGTGGTATACACCTAACCGAAATTTGATAGCAAATAACCAGATGCCACACATCTCAGTGTCTATGTCCTTATGACATCAACCCTAATAGTGTCGTCATAGTCTCATTTTCCGGGAAATATGAAGTAGTATAACCCTGTCCTATAATTCACTGTGGTAAAATAATTTCTTTTACGGGATACTATATAGCTAAAGCACGAACACTGGTACCAGGCTTGCCAAGTCATTTTCAACCTCCCTGCATCATTTTCCCAAAGCATTTTCCTTACTGCGCAGGTATTCCATCCCTTTTTCACTATCTGGTTTCCTTCTGCTTTTGATTTTTCATAATGGTCATGGGTAAAGTCACGGTTAAGAAGTCAGAGCCTGAAACCCCTCAAGCTCATGAGTCCAGGGCTACTCCTAGACCTAAAACTTTCATAGATTTGCAAGTCCACATCTGAGACCCTCAATACCTGTTTTTCATTAGTAGTGTCAAGCCGGAGCTTTTCAGGAAGCATGTGGAAAATAGGGACAGGTTCAGAGTTTTTTTGTCAAGACTGTATCACCAAATTACTTCCCCTATCTACCCAGTGGTCGAATTCATTTGTTGGCTCAGAGAAGCTTACGATGAATGCCGGGATATGTTCCTATCATCTCAGGGGAACAAGATATTCGGTATATCTCCTGAAATCATCAGAAAATCCCTCTATTACCCTACGAGTTCACACTATATTAGTTTCAATGAAATGACGCTATCCCACCAGTTTTCCAAGTTACCATGGAGGCAACAGAGTGATTTCATCGCTGCTATTTCTGACTCCCACCTCACAGTCTTCCCGTCTGCAGACCCGGTGCCCCTGAACACATTCAAAGAGGACCTTTAGCCAACCCTTGCCCTCATTGCAGGATTACTAGGTGTAGAGGGGGTTAGGAAGGTCTTGAAAGAGTGTGTATCCCTTTTATGGCTAATGTCACAACCCGACGTTGTATTAGATATCCCTGGTTTCTTGGCCACCTCCATCCAAGCTCAATTTTAGGACCTCTCGGCTACAGGTCATTTTCGTTTCTCTTCCATGGTATTCTACCTTTTCCTCTTCCAACAAGCTAATAAGTTTGAGGGTTTGGGTCTAGAAAAGGTTTATAGGATAAACTCTCAGCCAAGACCTATCTTTGACTGGAGTCCTGCAACGCATCAGTTGGAAAACAGGGTGGGTTGTTCAAGTTTCTTGAAAAAATTCATGACAATAGCTTATACTATTATTCATGACAATCCTCCGCCCATGATTTTTCCTGAGAAGAAGAAGTGGCTACAGTATAGCAAGGTTGAAATCACAGGATACTGGTACCTATTTGATGACTACATTGAAATCAGGGTTTACGGTGTAAAAGTTTCCCCTTACAGATTGCCAGTTTTTCCTGCCCTGTGGATTTATGTCCTGGAATACCTCCGGAAGACCTTGAAGGCTGACCAGCTCCACTTCCTCCTTGCGAAAAGGGGTTCATTCTCAAACTCCCTACAACCATCGGCCCCTTCATTGTTAACTCAAGGCATTCCCTCCCCATATTGGAAAACCTGCTCAAGGGCATAGATTTAAGGCAAGGGTAATCTTGGCCCTACGATCCGAAAGGAATCATCTCAAATAAAAGGAAGAAGATTAAATCAACTGCTTATACTCATGAAACTAGACCCTTCATCGAGTAGAGAGCTAATCTTGATACCTGGCCTTTGCTTTCACAGATGGAGACTGATTCATCTAAGATAGGGGAGAAAGGAGATATTTCTTCGACACAAGAAGCAGAAAAAAAATAGGTGGAAGAAGCTGGAGTTTTAGGAGGAGGCTCCCTGCCTTCCAAAAGGCAGAGAACCAATGACGAAGAAAGTGTTGGAGAAGAGAAATTGCTTCAAAAAGAAACATTGTATGGCCAATCAGACAAGGGAAAAGCAGGTTTTGTGGTGAGATGTGATGGCACATCATCTTCTGACTTCTCATAACTTTCACAAGCCATCTCTACAAACAGGTCGAAGGCGGACAGTGAAAGGAAGCTGAAAAACAGAGCTATCAGAGAAAAAAACTGGTCTGAACTAGAAGGATATGTTGACAAGTACCATACTAGGTTTTCAGTCAAGATTGAGATGGACAAAGAACAATTGGTATTGGCCATGACTGAAGAGATATTAGACCCAGAGGCTAGGACCACCAGCTATAGAGCTCTGGAAGTGGTAGTAAACATGTCACAGGTCCCACCAATTGACAAGTGCAATCTATTCCAATGTTTTGGTGATATGCTAAAGGACGAGGTTGTGAAGCTCTCCCTCACTCTGAGGAAGCTACAAACCAAGAACAACCAAGAGCTTGATAACCTCAGAATGGATGATATTAATTCCTATGCACTCTCAAATGACTTGCGCAATCTGCAAACTGTTGTGAAGGGCAAAGAAAGTGGAAAAGCAGATCCTCAAGGCCATGTCATCTCAGAATTGAAAAAACAGGTTGCAGCTCTGAAGCATAAGGTGAATTTACTGGCTCTTAGCACGTACAAACTACTTAATTAGCCCAAGTAGAAAAGGATAAGGCCAATCTGGCAGACTCCCTTACTAAGGAAAAGGAAGAGAGGGCTAGAATTTCTGGCGAGATGACTGCCCTTCAATCATGGATGGACGAGCTACAAAGAAACTAGGATGCACATGTATGTTGCACACCACCTCCTGAAGGGTCTAGCTCCCTCTTGAAGCAACTGACCACGACACTGGCCGAACTTCAAGCGGTGGAGAAGTAGTTTAAAATGACATGACAGAAGATCAATGAGCTTGAGGCATGCCTCAAGGAGAATTCCAAAAAGGTAGCGGCTATGCAGAAAGAAATAGAAGAGGGAAAACAGGAGAAGTTACAGTAGGAGAAGACTATCCGAGACCTTACAAACCGGATAAAAGGAAATATCACCCTTTTGGACGCTCGACGATTGATCTGGATGGACATCATTATGGAAGTAAAGAAGCGTTGGGTTTTCCTGACCCTCATTGAAGAAAATAAGGTTGCAGTGCACCTATTAAGAAGAAATCTCCATGAAGGGTATACTGACGCCTCAACTAAGGTCGAAAACACTAAAGGTATTTCGCTCTCCTAAATGATTTAAGTTCAGAAGAATTGGTTAAACGAGGAATCAAGAGAAGGTTTAAGGAGGCATCAGAATGTCAGAAGGTGATGGAAAAGGAAGCTGCGCACAACCTTGCGCTGGGCAGTTTGGAAAAGATGGTGAAAAGTTTGGAATAGTTCGAAGCAGAGTGGACTGAAATAACACGCATCAGCCTCCCATCGTGCTGGGAGCCTTCAAATGCAGTTCTTCAACCGTTATCAGTATATTAGTGCTGGCTGACAGATGTGATGAATCAAACTGACATACCTTCTAAGAAGAGTGCTCGGCTTAAGGCTGAAACTATAATCACAGTACTCAACAAATAATTCTCACTCCTCCATCAGGTGAAACAACGGTTACCCACTCAGGCGAGCTATGTCAAATTTACTGAAGTATAAATTCGGGTCGATGCTTTCACTGCGATACCTAATCCTGCAGCCGACACTTGGCAGAGGTGTAACAGTCATGCGACTGCATCAGCCACCGCATCTGCTCCATCCGCCTCTAAGAAGGCTAGCTCCTCTGTAGCCCCAATGCCACCTTCTTCAGCCATAGCCTTGACTCTGTCCCACCACTAAAGTTGTTAACTCATGATTGGGCCTACATGGCCTCTTGTTTTATTTTTTACTTTCAATATTCGAGTGAAATTTATATTTCACTCTTGCAATTTTTACTTTCAGTTAGACAGTTGTGTTATTTTCATTAGAAATGGCTACAAGCCTATTTTGTAAAATGATGGGAAGTGTTTCTACCCCATCATCAATTTTTTTGTTTTGATTAAGACTTAAAACTTCCTACAGGCACACATGGAAAAGATATTTTCCCAAAATATATTTCCGCGTACGATCATTGGAAAGGTTATAAAAGCAGAAAGCAAAGACATCTACAGGGTTCCAGATTTTCCAAAGAACTCATTAGTTCAAGTACTCTGTATGTATTTTTTCTAAATTTTGATAATTAATGTTGAATATCCTGAAGGGACTTAGTGATAATAAGTTTTTTTGAAATTGGGGATTCTGATCTGGGTGATTCACAGTTTGTGGCTCTTCTCTATGTTGTTTAATACAAAAGTTCATTTTACATATCTCCACATTTCTTATATTTATGCTCTGGAATGCGAGTGCTCCTATGTTTAAATATGAATTTATCATTACCAATACTCATGTTTACTCAGTTATATCACTTTAAATATAGCTCAGGCAGGACATTTTGTTTCATTTTTCATCTCTTCCATCGTTCCTCCGATAGTAACTATAATAGATCCTTGTCTTTGGAATTGTTCACATATATGGATTCTTATCTTTGCATAGGCCCAGTATATATGAACTTTTGTCTTTGGATAAGCTCTGTTATGGTTAATATTCTACTACATTTTCTTCCACAGTCATTGCCTACATATTAATTGATATCTATGAGTCATTTTGGAATTCGCCCCCCTCTCCAGCATTCCGTCTTAAAGCTGTCGGATGCATTTATGTATTGAATTTCATACTCAGTTTCTGCAGTTTCATAGTTTTCATGTTTAACTTTGGGGTTTTGGTTCCACCCTTATTAAAACCATTCATCCAAGAGATTATAGCATGAGACCCTTGCCTTGTCAACTCCTACTAGTTGAGTCATATGGTCCTTGCAGTTAAGATGTCATAGGCACTGGTCTTTGTACAATGTCTCTAGAAGCCAGAACATCTTTCTGGCGCCGTTGCCGAGGAATCGAATTTGAAGAACTAAATCCCTGGGCCTCGACAAATATTTCATTCACTCTTCAGAATAGGTGAGCAGGAAGGGTTGAGAATTGTAGATCGCTCACCTTGGTGACTCCACTGTCATTCAAAGGATAAATCTATTTGTAGTCCTGGCTTCCCGAAAGCCACATCTGAGGTCAGATACATCCCAGTTAAGAACACCTTCGGTGTGTGACCTGGAAAATATTTTTCACAAGAGAGGTTGGAGAGAAAGACAGTCAGCTCACACATATATTCCTAGATTCTCCCTGGAAGACTGCCCATCCTCCTCTCAATTAGCTCAAGATAAAGGTCCTGATTCTATTGTGAGAACCCTTGATTATACTTCAGATACCCCCTCTCTGGAAAATGTTCAAGTTAAAGACGAAGCTAAATCTGTAGATACCACAAGCTTCTTTCTGCATCCCACTCCGGAAGTTGAAGAAGTTAAAGAAGTCACAGAGGTTTCTTCTACTAATATTCTAGCATTTCCATCAGCCCCACAAGCCTCCGTTCAATATATACCCATTTTAATACATACTTCTCTTCCACCACCTACTCTTATGCATCAGATTCTCCTACAACCCCCACAACCTCCGATGGTTGTTCCTGGCTTCCTATTAAAAAAATATGCCCCCCTGGCATTGCCTTAGATCTTGAATGACATGCCTCAAGATTATTTGAAGATCCTACCTTGTTTCAATGGAGAAAATGATACTGAAGCTCAAAAACACCTGGAAATTTTCTGCGCTTTTGCAGAAAATTTCAATGTGGAACATCTGGATGTGGTGTTGAGATTGTTCATCCAGTCTCTAGATGGAGAGGGAATAAAATGGCTCAAAAAGTTGGGAGACTGCTCCATTACTAACTAGGAGGAGATGGAAAATGCCTTTATTAGAAAGTGGGGAGAAAAGAAAGACCATGGATACCGTCTTACAGAGTTCAATGCACTCAGAAAGAGACATGATGAAGGTGTGCCCGAATTCATCAAAAGGTTCAACAAACTATATACAAGCCTCCCAGTTGAAATGAAACCTCACCAGACTACTGCTAAAGTGGTGTTCGTAGCGGCATTCAATTCAGAATTCAGATTCTATTTAAGATAATGGAAGTCTACTACCATGGATGAGGCCCAAACCGATGCATTGGAGGTGGAGGTTAACTTTGCCTCTACAGGTAAATCAAATGGAAGGTCAGACGATGATGCTAGACGGAGAGGGAAAGAAGAGGCATCCACCTCCGGTCAAGATAGAGAGGTAGCTAATAAAAAATTCAAGGAGATGAATAAAATGATCAAGAATCTTTCAAGCAAGCTGGTGAAGCTTGAGCTCGAGGCTAAGAACTCATCCTCCAAGTCTTTCCAAACTGCTCCAAACAAGGGTTATAACCCCCAAAATAGAAAGCCTCCTCTATAAATATTACAAAGAGATCGGAAGGAGCAGCAAGACCACATACATCCCCCGGTGTATCTGGAAGGGCAGATGGATGGCCCTACCAAAGAAATCCCACATGGGCAAGATGATCAATATCTTGCTTACTCAAATAGTGACCAAGTTGAGTCTTCTTTGCAAGAAAGTGATAGAGCGGGTCTTTCATTGCAACAAGAAGAATAAAAAACAAGTATTGCTGAAGATCCAGAGATCAATGATTACTGTAAGCAATTCGTAGACTTCATGCAAGCACACTTTCATAGAAAATATGATCTCAGGTCTTCTAGAAAGAGAACTCACACATAAGAACAAGAAGAAGAGATCCCTCAGAAGGGGACAACTGTATAGAAGGAGGCAACTATGCAAAAGGTCGGAGATAAAGGTAAGAGACCTGTAACTGATCCTTTACATTATAATAACTCTATTATTTCCTCTTCCAAGTTAGCCCCTACTCCAAATGTAAAACCTATTCTGAAGGAAGAAAAACCTTCAGATGAGAGTAAAGAACCAAAGGAAAATACCATAGAGAAGTCCCCCTCTACTTTTAATCTTCAAAACGAGCTAGAGAAAGTTAAAGTCCCAGTCCCCCTGATTGAACTACTGAAACAGGTAGTCTACTAGTCTCAGGTGTCTTCTTTCATGCTTCCTCAAGAAGCAGCCCCAATCCCATATATTTTGAACCTTCAGGAAGAAAGGCCCATGGTTGTGTTTGGCCCTCATGTTGAAGATTTGGATGCTTCAACTCCTCCTTTCTATGTCTCATTAGTAATTCATGATCTGTTATTGCATAATTGTATGCTAGACTGTGGAGCATCTCATAACCTCCTGCCCCTGTCTGTGATGGAGAAATTGGGGCTGCAAATTACTCACCCATATAAAGATCTCTACTCTTTTGATTCCAAAAGAGTCAAATTTTTGGGGATGATCAAGGATTTGGTGGTGAATCTAGCCCAAATCCCAACTAAGAGCGTGGTGATGGACATAGTAGTGGAAGATATCCCAGCTCGGTTTGGGATGCTGTTATCAAGATCATGGGGTACAAAAATTGGAGGATCTATAAAGATGGCCCTAACCTATGCTACCATCCCTGTGTTCGGGGGACAAGAAAGGATATTATACCGGGAAAAAAGGTTTGTGAAGATGGTCACTAAAGCTGATGATTCATTGAATTCTCCAGTATACAGCAAAGAGGTTGAGTTTTCTTGTCTAATTCTTGAAGAAGACCAAGATTACTTGTAGGAGCCATCTTTCTGTCAGATAAATACCGAGCAATCCTCGAGAAATGAGGAAGGTGTGGTTTGGACATTGCACTTCGATGGAGCCAACTCAAGGGAAGGAAATGGAGCTGGAGTTCTCCTAATCTCCCCTATTGGACAGTTGGTCTTGTTATCTTTTAAATTGGTGTATGAAGCCACGAAAAATGTGGCTAAATACGAAGCATTTCTCTTGGGTCTAAAAACTGTGAAGAATATGAATTTTCAGAGCTTGAAGGTTCTGGGAGATTCAGAACTTGTGGTGAGGCAAGTAAGAAATCAGTGTCAAGCTAAACACCCACGACTAAGGGCTTATAGAAACGAGGTATGCGACTTGTTAGAGAAATTCTTCCTAGCATTTAATATTCAATTCATGCCAAGAGACCAGAATAGAATGGTTGACTCTCTTGCAGTAGCCGCAAGCACTTTTCGCCCACCTCAAAATCCCCTCCTAAGGTACGAGATAGAGGTCCGTTACCGTCCTTCCATCCCTGACAATATCAAACACTAGCAGGTGTTTGAAGATGAGGAGCAAGTGAGAAGATTCATGGAGACTGTCAGGGAATTCTCCAATATGGACATAGATGTCGGTGAAGAGGAGATTGAGGACCTTCCTAAGAACAAATGGCAAGATACCATGGCTGGTCACAAGGTGCTGCAGCTTAAAGGGAATGTGATACCTAGAGTACTGGTCCCTCTAGAGAGATTTTTTGACAAAAATGATGTCCCATTATAGCCAAGTAAGGTTTTTGAAGAAAATCAGGTAGATGACCTGAATCTCGGCACTGAGGCCGATCCAAAGATTGTGAAACTGTCTAAAAAGGTTCTTGAAGAATATAAGGAGAAATATCAGAAGTTATTTCAGACATATAAAGATGTTTTTTCTTGGTCCTATCAAGATTTGAAGACCTTTGATATCAGCATTATCCAACACAAGATTCCGTTAAAATGGGATACAAAGCCACACAAATACAAGTTAAGACAAATTAATCCTTTATTCCTTCCCTCCATAGAAAAGGAAATCAAGAAACTATTAAAGGCTAAGGTCATTGTACCACTAAGATATTTTGAATGGGTGGCCAACTTGGTCCTAGTCCGAAAGAAGAACAGAGAGATAAGACTCTATGTTGAATTTTGGAGCTTGAACAGAGCATCTTTGAAGGATAATTACCCGATGCCAAAAATGGACCATATATTGCAAAAAGTGGTAGGATCTTCATGAATGTCTATGATGGATGGATTTTCTGGATATAATCAGGTAGTAGTGCTCCCAGAGGACCAAAAGAAAACTGCATTCACTACTCCTTGGGGAATGTTTATGTATGCTCGAATGCCATTTGGGCTGATCAATGTTGGGGCTACATTTCAAAGGGCTATGGATATTGATTTTGTGGGGGAACAAGAAAAATTTGTGGTGGTCTACCTAGATGACATCAAAGTCTTCTCAAAATATGACGTTGAACATATTGAACACCTACGCAGAACCTTTGAGAAGTGCCGAAGGTATGGACTGTATTTAAACCCGCAAAAATCTCTGTTTGATTTAGAAGAGGGTAAACTGTTGGGGATTATTGTGACAAAGGCAGGGGTGAAAATTGACCCAAAGAGGGTAGAATTCATAAATGGTATCTCCTTGCCCAGAAACAAGAAAGAGGTCCAAGTTTTTCTTGGACGTATCAACTTCCTAAGAAGATTCATACCAAACTATGTAGAGATATTCTGGTACATAACTGAGATGCTGAAGAAGGATCATGAAGTAAAATGGACTCCTTAGTCATGGGAGGATTTTAACACGATTAAAAAATCTTTTGCAGAAGCCCCAGTGTTGGCTAGACCGGATTATGAAAAACCCTTCATGATATTTTCCTTTGCATCTCCCCACACTATTGTAGCAGTCTTATTGTAGAAGAATGAGGGTGGATACGAGCAGCCTATCGCCTTATTCAACCAAGTGCTTTGTGATGTTGAGCTAAAATACATCCTAGAGAAACAAGCTTATGCCTTAGTCAAATCCTTCAAGGCCTTTTGGATGTATTTCTTGTAGTCTGCCATTACTGCATTTGTACCCACAACAGCTATGAAAGACATCTTGATCCAGGGAGATAGCGAAGGGAAGAGAGGCAAATGGATTGCCAAGAAACAGGAGTATGAGTTGGAGATATGCCCCACGAAGCTAACAAAAGGATGGGGATTAGTCAAGATACTTTCAGAATCAAACTGTCAGGATTTGGGGATAAATTTATCTATGGTAGAAAATGAAGAGTCTGGAAAGAGAGACGAGCAGTGTCGGATAGAAACAGCTACACAAAAGACCCATATGAAGTACCTTCTCAGTCCATGGTACAAAGAAATTATAGAATACCTCTTGACTCTTAGATGTCCCCCAAGCTGTGACAAAACAAAATATAGAACGTTGAGGCTAAAATCTCAGAAGTTCATTGTAGAAAATGGTCGTTTGTACTGGAGAGACCTATCGGGCATACTACTTCTATGTCTCACTGAAAATGAAGTAGAAGAAGTAATGGAAAAATTTAATTAGGGCATCTGTGGTGGCCACTATAGCTGGAGAGCCACTGCACATAAGATTTTGAAAGCTGGATTTTTCTAGCTCGAGCTCTTTGGAGATGTTTATACTCAGGTAAGAGCCTGTGAAAAATGTCAGAAGTTTTCCCCTTTGCTTATAATATCGATACACATAGAGGAACCTTTCCAACAGTGGGGAATCAATTTTATCGGCAAAATTCATCTTGCCTCAAGTGGACAACACAAGTGGATATTAACTGCCACCGATTACTTCACTAAATGGGTAGAGGCTGTGCTAGCAAGGAATGCGACAGACACAGTGGTGATCAAATTTCTGGAAGATAACATCATCTCAAGGTTTGGCTGCCCTGCTAAGACTGTCACATACAATGCTCAAGCTTTTAAGTCTGCTAAATTCATCAGTTTCTTTCAACAGTATAATATTGCATTAGGGCACTCTACCGCATATTACCCACAGGGGAACGGATTAGCAGAATCTTCAAACAAAACCTTGGTCAGGGCGCTAAAGAAGGCTATTAATGAGAATCAGAAGAACTGGGATTCCAATCTTAAATTCGCGTTATGGGCGAATATAATCACTAGTAAGAGATCAATAGGCAAATCCCCATATGAACTGTTTTACAGAATAGCAGCAGTTTTCCCCATACAATTGGCCTTACTGGTGGCTAGGTTCATGCAAGATTTTCAAGAGGAACCGAATGATCTCACCAGAAGGATGAACCAGTTAGTAGAGCTGGAGGTAACCCAAAGTCAAGTAAATCATAGATTGACCGAGTACCAAAAGAAAATGAAGGACCTGCTTGATCAGCATGCTAAAAATAAAAAGATGCAGGTCGGAGATTTGGTACTAAGATGGGACATAAGAAGGGTTGAAAAAGGAAGGCATGGAAAATTCGATCCTCTATGGTTCAGGCCTTTCAAAATTTTTGAGGAAGGAGGAAACAACACCTTCCAGCTGGAGAATTTGCAGGGTGATTTTCTTGACGCCCCTGTAAAGGGGAAATTCTTAAAACCTTCTTCCAGTTTTGAGTCAGACCGAAAGGTCTGATGTATGATATTGTACATTATTTACTTGCATTTATTTTAATTTTTCCTATTTTGAGTTGTCATGAAAAAGAAGAAAAGGTGCCGAGGAGTCGTGTTCACAAAGAAGAGGCTAACACATGGTCTGCAGAGTTCTCGGCACGTTCGAGGATAAGCGTGTCGTCCCCAAGTGGATCCAATGTTGTTATATCATCCACCACCTTAGCCCTAAGAAGCTTATAAAGGTGGATCACCCGATAGCATAAAGTGGTAAAATATTTAAAAGTGTGAATGGGTAAATACGAAAGGAGATCCATATAAAAAGGGAATAAGGTGCTATATTATATGGTAGACTTGTGGCAAAGATTTAACCTAAACAAAAGGACAAAGGTGTAAGACATCTGTAAGAAGCGGGGCCCGTCCACACTCTACATATTCAAAGGATAGAGGTGTGTGAACAATTCTGGGGGGGTCAAGGATGGCAGGGGGAAGGCGGAAGTCCCCCCCCTCTGGAATTCTGGTGACGTGGAATACAATGGGACCCGAGGCAAATATTCTGTGGGGAAATGGCCGCAGGATTGAAGCTGCTACGAAATCCCGCCGACCTTTCTAGTGGGCCCGACCACGAAGGAAACCTATCGCTATGAATACAACGGTAAGGTAAGTCCTAGGACACCTGGTACACAACCAGTACCGACATTTAACCCGACGTGTGGTATACACCTAACCAAAATCTGATAGCAAATAACCAGATGCCACGCGTCTCAGTGTCGACGTCCTTATGACGTCAGCCCTAATAGTGTCGTCCTAGTCTCGTTTTCTAGGAAATATGAAGTAGTATAACCCTGTCCTATAATTCACTGTGGTAAAATACTTTCTTTTACAAAATATTGTATAGCTAAAGCACGAACGCCGGTACCAGGCCTGCCAAGTTGTTTTCAACCTCCCTGTGTCGTTTTCCCCGAGCATTATCCTTACTGCACAGGTATTCCATCCCTTTTTCACTATCTGGTTTCCTTTTGCTTTTCATTTTTCATAATGGTCATGGGTAAAGTCACGGTTAAGAATTCAAAGCATGAAACCCCTCAAGCTCATGAGTCCAGGGCTACTCCTAGACCTGAACCTTTCACAGATTTGGAATTCCACATCTGAGACCCTCAATACCCGTTTTTCATTAGTAGTGTCAAGCCAGAGCTTTTTAGGAAGCATGTGGAAAATAGGGACAGGTTCAGAGTCGTTTTGTCAGGACGGTATCACTAAATTACTCCCCCTGTCTACCCAGTGGTCGAATTCATTTGTTGGCTTAGATAAGCTTATGATGAACGCCGAGATATGTTCTTATCATCTCAGGGGAACACGATATTCAATATATCTCCCGAAATCATCAGAAAAGCCCTCTGTTTCCCTACCAGTTCACATTATGCCAGTTTCAATTATCGCTAGTTTTCCAAGTTACCATGGAAGCAGCAGAGTGATTTCATCGCTGCTGTTTCTGACTCCCGCCTCATAGCCTTCCCGTCTGCAGACCCGGTGCCCCTGAACACATTCAAAGAGGACATTCAACCAAACCTTGCCCTCATTGCGGGATTACTAGGTGTAGAGGGGGTTGGGCAGTTCTCGAAAGAGTGTGTATCCCTTTTATGGCTAATGTCACAACCCAGCGTTGTATTAGATATCCATGGTTTCTTGGCCACCTCCATCCAAGCTCATTTTCAGGACCTCTCAGCTACAGGTCATTTTCGTTTCTGTTCCATGGTATTCTACTTTTTCCTCTTCCAAAAATCTGATAAGTTTGAGGGTTTGGGTCTAGAAAAGGTTTATAGGATAAAATCTGAGCCAAGACCTATCTTTGACTGGAGTCCTGCAACGCATCAGTTGGAAAACGAGCCGGGTTATTCAAGTTTCTTGAACTAATTCATGACAATAGCTTATACTATTATTCATGACAATCCTCTACCCAGGATTTTTCCTGAGAAGAAGAAGTGGCTACAGTACATCAAGGCTGAAAGCACAAGAGACTGGTACCTATTTGATGACTACACTGAAATCAGGGTTTACGGTGCAGAAGTTTCCCCTTACTGATTTCTAGTTTTTCCCACCATGTAGACTTATGCCCTGGAATATCTCCAGCAGACCTTGAAGGCTGACCAGCTCCACTTCCTCCCTGCGAAAAAGGGATTCATTCTCAAACTCCCTACAACCATCAGCCCCTTCATGTTTAACTCAGGGCATGCCCTCCCCATAGTGGAAAACCTGCTCAAGGGCATGGATTCAAGGCAAGGGAAATCTTGTCCCTACGATCCGAAAGGCATCATCTCAAATAAAAGGAAGAAGATTAAATCAAATGATTATACTCATGAAACTAGACCCTTCATTGAGTAGAAAGATAATCTTGATACCTGGCCTTTGCTTTCACAGATGGAGACTGATTCATCTGCGATAGGGGAGAAAGGAGATACTTCTTCGACATAAGAAGTGGGAAAAAAATAGGTGGAAGAAGCTGGAGTTTCAGGAGGAGGCTCTCCACCTTCCAAAAGGAAGAGAACCAATGATGAAGAAAGTGTCGGAGAAGAGAAATCGCTACAACAAGAAACATTGTATGGCCAATCGGACAAGGGAAAAGCAGGTTTTGTGGTAAGACTTGATGGCACATCATCTTCTGACTTCTCAGAAGTTTCACAAGCCATCTCTGCAAACAAGTTGAAGGCACACAGTGAAAGGAAGTTGAAAAATAGAGCTATCAGGGAAAAACACTGGTCTGAACTAGAAGGATATGTTGACAAGTACCATACTAGGTTTTCAGCCGAGAATGAGATGGACAAAGAACAATTGGTATTTGCCATGACTGAAGCAATATTAGACCCAGAAGCTGGGACCACTAGCTACAGAGCTCTGGAAGAGGCAGTAAACATGTCACATGTCCCACCAATTGACAAGTGCAATCTGTTCCAATGTTTTGGTGATATGCTAAAGGAGGAGGTTGTGAAGCTCTCCCTCACTTTGAGGAAGCTATAAACCAACCACAACCAAGGATAAACTCAGAACGGAGAAGATTAATTCCCATACACTCTCAAATGACTTGCACAATCTGCAAACTATTGTGAAGGGAAAAGAAAGTGGCAAAGCAAACCTTCAAGGCCATGTCATCTCAGAATTGAAAAAATAGGTTGTAGCTCTAAAGCATAAGGTGAATATGCCTGGCTCTCAGCACGTACAAACTACTAAATTAGCCCGGGTAGAAAAGGATAAGGCCAATCTGGCAGACTCCCTTGCTAAGGAAAAGGAAGAGAGGGCTAGAATTTATGGCGAGATGACTGCCCTCCAGTCACGGATGGACAAGCTGCAGAGAAACTAGGATGCACATGTATGCTCCACACCACCTCCTGAAGGGTCCAACTCCCTCTTGGAGCAACTGAAAAAAGTGTTGGTCAAACTTGACGCGGCGGAGAAGCAGGTTAAAAAGGCACGACAGAATATCAATGAGCTCGAGGCATGCCTCCAGGAGAATTCCAAGAAGGTAGCGGCTTTGCAAAAGGAAATAGAAGGGGGAAAAAAAGAGAATTTATAGCAGGATAAGAATATCCGAGACCTTACAAACTGGATAAAAGGAAATATCACCCTTCTGGACGCTCGACACTTGATCTGGATAGACTTCATTATGGAATTAAAGAAGCGTTTGGTTTTCCTGACACTCATTGAAGAAAAGAAGGCCTCGATGCACCTATTGAGAAGAAATCTCCACGCCTCAACTAAGGTCGAAAATGATAAAAGGTATGTTTCTCTCCTAAATGATTTAAGTTCAGAAGAATTGGTTAAACGAGGAATCAAGAGTAGGTTTAAGGAGGCATCAGAATGTCAGAAGGTGATGGAAAAGGAAGCTACGCACAGCCTTGTGCTGGGCAGTTTGGAAATGATGGTGACAAGTTTGGAATAGTTCGAAGCAGAGTGGACCGAACTAACATGCGCCAAACTCCCATCATGCTAGGAGCCTTCAAATTTAGTTCTTCAACCGTTATCATTATATGAGTGCCGGCTGACAGAAGTGATGAATTAGACTAACATACCTTCTGAGAAGAGCGCTCGGCTTAAGGCTGAAACTACAAAGAATTCTCACTCCTCCATCAGGTGAAACAACAGTTACCCGCTCAGGTGAGCTATGCCAAATTTATTGAAGTATACATTCAGGTCGATGCTTTCACTACGATACCTGATCCTACAGCCGACACTTGGCAGAGGTGTAACAGTCATGTGACTGCATCAGCCACCGCATCTGCTCTGTCTGCCTCTAAGAAGGCTAGCTCCTCTGCAGTCCTAGTACCACCTTCTTTAGCCACAGCCTCAACTCCGTCCCACCACTAAAGTTGTTAACTCATGATTGGGCCTACGTGGCCTCTTGTTTTATTTTTTACTTTCAATATTCGAGTGAAATTTATATTTCACTCTTGAAATTTTTACTTTCAGTTAGACAGTTGTGTTATTTTCATTAGAAATGGCTATGAGCATGTTTTGTAAAATGATGGGAATCATTTCAACCCCATCATCAATTTTTCTATTTTGATTAAGACTTAAAACTGCCTACAGGCACACACGGAAAAGATATTTTCCCAAAATATCTTTCCGCGTATGATCATTGGAAAGGTTATAAAAGTAGAAAGCAAAGACATCTACAGGGTTCCAGATTTTCCAAAAAACTCACTAGTTCAAGCACTCTGTATGTATTTTGTCAGAATTTTGATAATTAATTTTGAACATCCCGAAGGGACTCAGTGATAAGAAGCTTTGTTGAAATTGGGGATTCTGATCTGGGTGATTCACAGTTTGTGGCTCTTCTCTATGTTGTTTAACACAAAAGTTCATTTTACATATCTCCACATTTCTTATATCTATGCTATGGAATGCATGTGCTCCTATGTTTAAATATGAATTTATCATTACCGATACTCATGTTTACTCAGTTATAGCACTTTAAATATAGCTTAGGTAGGATATTTTGTTTCATTTTCATCTCTTCCATCGTTCCTCTGATAGTAACTACAATAGATCCTTGTCTTTGGAATTGTTCACATATATGGATTCTTATCTTTGCATAGGCCCAGTATATATGAACTTCTGTCTTTGGATAAGCTCGGTTATGGTTAATATTCTACTACATTTTCTTCCACATTCATTGCCTACATATTAATTGATATATGTGAGTCATTTGGAATTCGGCCCCCTCTCCAGCATTTTATCTTAAAGCTGTTAGATGCATTTATGTATTGAAGTTCATACTCAGTTTCTGCAGTTTCATAGTTGTCGTGTTTAACTTTGGGTTTTTTGTTCCACCCTTATTAAAAACATTCATCCAAGAGATTATAGCATGAGAGCCTTACCTTGTCAACTCCTACCAGTTGAGCCATATGCTCCTTGCAGTTAAGATGTCCGAGGCACTGGTCTTTGTACAACTCAAGACTGTCTCTAGGAGCCACAGCACTATGTCATTCAAATTACTCTCAAGGGAAAATTCTAGTCTCAATCCAGAGAAAGACATCATGATCTGTTGTTGGTCCTAAAGAATAAATCTGCAAATTCGATTCACCTGTTCAAAAAAAATTTGGTTCTTTTCTTCTATAGTGATTCCTACTCTGATACCATGTAGAAATATCTAAATATATTCAATTGATCTTGTAATGTAATAAAAAAAAATATTGAATCAATTCTACAAATTGTGGAAACCAATTACTTTTTTACAATCACATAAGCAAGTAAGAGAAATAATTTCAATCACACAACACAAAGATGTATCTGGGGAAAGCCTCAACTAAAAACCTCACTATCTGTATATTTCATTAAGTCAAGAACATGAAACAATTGTTGGCATTATGATGTTATGTGTTTTCCTTGATGACAACCATGTTGGTATTTGATCACCACAACCTGTAGATGCATTATTCAAGCACCAAGTTACTCTCCCCCTTTGACATCAAGGGAAAAGGGTGAACCAATACAAGAATGTTGAGATCTGCGCTACACTATATAGGACATACTTCCCCTAAGCACATGCTGAAGCTTCAAAACAGATTTGCAATGAAATACATGACTCTATAAGCGCCATAAGCTCCCTTCTAGTAGTGTTTGGTAAATGAGATCAGGGGGTTAGAGCTCCCTTCCAGTAGCTGCTAGAGAACGAGAGAAGGTTGCAGCCTTTTGTAGGTGGGTTCCTGCATACTGGTATGAGTCTGCACCAGTACAACATTGTAAGCAGTTTTCTATATAATAAATATTGAAGACAAAGACAACAACATCGGTTGTTTTCTACCGACTTGGATTTCCACCTTAAATATTGGTATTCATGTGTGATGCCTTTGAGTGATGATTTTTTCTATTATTACTACACATGTTTATTGCTTAAATTTTTGATGCATAACTCATGAACTAGGCTAAGTAAAGTTTCTGAATATTTATCTAAACATTAATTTATTTGGGTATACACATGTTTCATTTGAGAAAGCCGCATGCATACACTAGTTGGATTAATTAGAGTCATGTATAGAAATCACTAAAGAAAAAAAAAATTATTATACTGATTCACGCTCCCCCCCTCAGTATTTTTCCCAACAACTGGTATCAAATCCATTCCTTCTAAATAAGCTTAATCGCTAGAAGGAATAACATCCAATATGAGCAATAAAGATGGAATAAACATCTATCAAACCACCACTCTTCAACGGAAACAATTTAATCTTCTGGAAGACAAGAACAAGATCCTATCTTCAGTCTCTTGGAGCAGATGTTTGGGCAATTGTTGAAGGTGGTTACCAATATCCATCTATAGATCCCACAGATCTAGCAGCAAGGAAGAACTATGAAACTAATGCAAAAGTTGTTAGTGCATTATTGGGGAGCTTGAATGAATTAGAATTTTTCAAGGTTATGTAGTTAAATACAATAAGGAGATATGGGACAAAATCATTCTAAGATATGAAGGTGATGCCAAGGTAAAAAGTGCTAAACTCCAATCTCTCAAAATTCAATATGAAAATCTAATAATGCATAATGATGAAAGTATTTCTAGTTCCTTTTTGCATCTAGATGAGATTGTAAATCATATGAGAAATCTGGGTGAAGACATAAGAGACACAACTTTATTAGAGAAAACATTAAGATTTTTAACTCCTAAATTCGATTCAAATGTGTATGTTATTGAAGAGAACCATTATCTACAGACTCTTACTGTTGTTCAACTTCATGGGATCCTGACTGATTTTGAAATGAGAAAAGGAGGCTCATCTGAAGTCAAATAAATTGCTTTTAGAGCTACTGGAAAAGGAAAGGACAAGGAAGAAAAAAAAGAATTAGGGTATGTATCAGAAGAAAATGAGGTAAATTTTGTAAAGAAACTTCATCTTGGCACTGGAAGGTTCAGAGGTAAGCTTCCTTTCAAATGTTTTTCTTGCGGAAGAGTGAGTCATTATGTTGCTAAATGTCCTCATAAAGATAATCATGATAAGGTAAAGGATTTAGAAAAAGGTAATATGAGATGATTTTTCCATAGAAAAAGTTACTATACTCTTGAAGATAATGATGGTTTGTCAAATAGTGAATAAGGAGAATTTGATCAAGATCTTTGAATAATCATGGCATTTGAAAAGGACACTAGTGAGGCTAAATATACTTTTATGGATTCTTTAGAAGAAAATTATTTTGTTGAAGAAATCACTCAACTCAAACTATTCTTGGAAGAGAAAAAAATAGCCTTAGATACTCTAAAGAATCAACTCATAGACAAGGAGAAGAGAAATGAGAAATTAGAATGTGAAATAGTAAGTCTAAGAAAGGAACTTGAGAAATTAAAAACTCTAAATATTAGATTTGCTAAAGGATCTGAAACCTTAGATGAAATTATCAAGGTTCAACATTCTCCTATTGTGAAGACAGGCCTTGGATATATTGGTGAATCTTCTCAGTCAGAAAAATCCTCAGCTACAAGCTATCTAAATGTTGCAAAATCCAACCATCAAAGTTTCATCACTCAACAAAATAACAAAGACAATGCTTAGGTAAAGTGTGATCATTTGAATTGAAGGAAGAACAATAACATAAGTGTCAGTCAAAAGGTAAACAACACTAGAAGGTTCTATGATCATAGAAATTTATTCTTTAATGGAAAATGTTTCTCATGTCATAATTTTGGTCACAAAACGGCTCAATGTGTTGCATACAAAACCATCATGACCAGAGAAGCAAGAAAGCAAAGAAATGATACAGGAATAAAGAAGAATACTTATTACAAATTTTCTCCTCTTTAAGACGAAATTGAATGTTAATTTTGCAATAACTTTAGACATGAGGAATCTGAATGCAGGAGAAAACTACAGCCAAAAGAAAAAATATCCACAATTTCTAAGGTATGGAAATGAAGGGACTTATAATTCAAAAGTTGCGCCATAGATTTATTTGCAGAAGGAGAATAAAATCAATGGTACACTGATAGCGGATGTTCAAAACATATGACAGGTGATAAAGAGAAACTTATTTCATATAATGCAATAGAAAAGGAAAAGAATGTTACTTTTGGAAATGACTCTCCTGCTATCATTAAGGGTAAAGGATCTGTTTTTCTAAAAGAAAAGGTTAAAGCTAACAATGTTATGTATGTTGATGGATTAAAGCATAACTTGTTGAGTGTTAGTGAACTGTGTGACCAAGGAAATGAAGTTGCATTTCATCAAAAGAGTGTGTGGTTCATGAACTCGACACGAAAATGTCGTAATAAAATGAAAAAGAACACCAAGAAATCTATATATATTGAAAGGTGGCCAAGAACAATGTTATCTAGGAAAATCTGCAGAGAACTTGCTATGGCACAAAAGATTGGGACATCTGAGCTTTTCTCAAATAAGAAAATCAAGCAAGCTCAAATATGTTCCTGATCTACCCAATATCACTTTACCATAAAATACCATATGCAAGTCATGCCAATTCGGTAAGCAAACCAGGGTTCAATTTAATGCCAAAGAAGGATCTGCAAGTAAGCCTCTTCAACTTATACATACTGATTTGTGTGGCCCTGTAAGGAAAAATTCACCTCGTGGAGAAAAATACTACATCTTATTCATTGATGACTTTTCTAGAATGTGTTTTATCAGTTTATTGAAATATAAATTTGAAGCATTTGAAAAATTTTAAGTCTTCAAAGCTTTAGTTGAAAATGAATTAGATCTAGAAATCAAATGTCTCGGATCTAACCAAGGAGGAGAATACATATCAGATGAATTATTTGATTTTTGTGAACAATATGGAATAAAAATATAGTTCTCTGTAGCTAGAACTCTACAACAAAATGACGTGGCATAAAGAATGAACACAACAGTGCAAGAAATGGCTCATGCTATGCTTGATGAATCTGGGACTCCTGATACCTTTTGGGGTGAAGCTTCTCATACCGCAGTAAATATTCTCAACAAGGCTTATGTTTGTGTGAATAGTGATAAAACTCCTTATGAAATTTGGTATGTAATACTCCTACTGTGAAGTACTTTAAATTTTTTGGAAGCAAATTTTTTATCAAAAATAATGATGAAAAAACTGATAAGTTTGAACCTAGAGAAGATGAAGGAATACTTCTTGGTTACTCTTCTAGAATTAAAGCATACAAATACTACAATAAGAGACTTCAGAAGATTGTTGAATGTATTGATGTTGCGATTGATGAAACACTCACAACTCCCAAAAGGGAAATAACAACAAACGGGGATGATGATGATGATGAATTCTTTCCCTCATTAAATCACAATGATATAGAAGAATAACCTAATGAAGAAGATACATAAGAAAAAGCTCCATCCAGGTATGTTCAAAAGAATAATCCAGAATCTCAAATTTTGGGAGAAAAGGAATTAGGGGTACAAACAAGAAGAACAATTGTAGGATATCCTAGTTATCTAGCACTATTATCCACCACTACACCACAAAATGTAAATCAAGCTAGTAAATATGAATTTTAGATTAAGGCCATGAATGAATAATTGGATCAAATTGAAAAGAATAATACTTGGGAATTGGTTCCAAGACCTCATGATAAAAATGTTATTGGAACAAAGTGGATATTCAAAAATAAGTTAAATGAAAATGGAGATGTAATTAGAAACAAATCTAGAATTGTTTGTAAAGGGTATGCTCAACAAGAGGGTATAGAGTTTCAAGAAACATTTTCACTAGTAGCCAGACTTGAAGCGATAAGAATGTTTCTTACATTTTCAAGTTTTCAAAAATTCAAGGTTTATCAAATGGATGTAAAATCTTCTTTCCTTAATGGTGATATAGAAGAAGAAGTTTATATAGAACAACCAGAAGGATTCCTTCTAGGAAATGATGGAAAATTTGTTTGCAAACTTAAAAAGGCCCTATATGATCTAAAATAAGCCCCACGAGCATGGTATTATCGTCTTGAAAAATATATTCAACAAGGTTTCACAAAAGGATATGCAAACAGTAACTTATACACAAAAATTGAGGATGATAAACGTGGATAAACTATTAATTTTGTTGTTTATGTTGATGACATCATTTTTAGGAGTAATGAATAATCCATGAGTCAAAAAATTTCTTCTATTATGTAGCAGGAATTTTAAATGTATTTACTTGGGGAACTAACATATTTTCTTGGCTTACAAGTGCATGAATAAGAAAAAGATGGCATCTTTCTCTCACAAGCAAAATATCTTAAGCAGATTCTAAAGAAGTATGGGACGGAAGACTGCAAACCTGTGAGAACTCCAATGGTGATTGGATGTAAATTCAGTTCTCATGATGATTCTCCCATGGTAAACCAACCAGAGTATAGATCTATGATTGGAATAATTCTTTATCTAACAGGGACTAGACCGGATATCATGCATGTAGTTGGGATTGTTGGATGATTCCAAGCCAATCCAAAGGAGTCACATCTTCAGGCAGTAAAAATAAAATTCAAATATCTAAAAGTAACTCAAGATTTTGGTCTATGGTATCCCAAGAATGTTGATCTTACTCTCCATGCTTACACATATGCAGAATGGGTTGCAAATGTTGATGACTGGAAAAGCACTAGTGGAGGTTCATTTGATATGCGGGCTCGATTAGTATCCTGGTTCAACAAGAAACAATTTTCCATTGTTTTATCTACAATAGAAGAAGAATATGTGGTTGTTACATCATGTTGCACACAACTTCTCTGGATGATGCAAACATTACAAGACATTCAAATTAAATATTCTCCTGCCATCTCCATTCTATGTGATAATACAAGTGCCATTAGTATCTCAAAAAATATTGTTATGCATTCCAAAACCATGCATATTCCCATCAAGTATCACTTTTTACAAGAACAAGTGCTTGAGAAAAAGGATAAATTGGAGTATGTTCCCTCCAAAGAACAAGTTACTAACGTATTTACTAAACCGCTTCCGAGAGAAGCATTTGAATATCTCAGCCAAAATATGGGAGTTGTCTCTTCCTCATTATGTTTTTAAACTTATCTGATCTGTTTGATTTCATAATATTAAATTCGGTACATAGGTTTTGTGACACATAGTCGCGTATATACATGAGTTTTTCTCCATATAGTCGTGCATGGATCCTTCTGTCATAAAATTGGTGGGTCAGCCTTAAAGAAAATTATTTGCCATGTTGTTGATAGATAGGATTTGGCGATGATGAGTACAACTGCGGTTATGGTTTTTCAAGCTGCATTTTCTTATTTCATATTTATTTTCTTGATGAAGATGTTATGATGAATTGGTTTTTGAAAATGCTCAAGATGCATAGGTTTAGGGGGATCATTAGCCTTGCTAGGTATAATTCATTATTGGAATTTTTTTTTTTGTTGAAGTGTGTTCAATGATCTATCTCTATTGAGGTCCTTTGGTGTTGGTTATAAAGTCATATCTATAATTTTATGTAAGGCTCATGTTGATTGTCATATTCATTCCTGTATGGACTTCTTCAAATATGTAAATCCACTTGGTTGGGTGCTTGAGTAAAAAATGTAAACCCACTTGGTTGGGTAGTTGAATAAAATATGTAACCCCACTTGGTTGGATAATTGATGTATGTATGCACCCTTGGTGATAGGAAAGGTTATAGAGTCATGTATTTCATTGCAAATATTTTTTGAAGCTTCAACATGTGTTCAGGTAGAGTATGGTCCATATAGTGCAATGCATATCTCAGCATTATTGTATCAGTTCGCACTTTTCCCTTGATGTCAAAGGGGGAGAGTAACTTGGTGTTTGAATAATGCATCTACAAGTTGCGGTGATCAAACACCAACATGGTTGCCATCAAGTCCAAAGGGGGATATTATTGGCATTATGATGTAATTTTTTGTCCTTGATGGCAACCTACTCGATGAGTTTCCATTTGATAGAAACCTATTCGTTGAAGATGTAAACTTGATGTATCTACAAGCCAGTTCAAATGTGACAGAGAAATGAATACCAATCAGTGACAGAGGAGTGATGAAGGTAAAGTTTCAGGAAATATATGCAGTTTTGATGAAGGGCAGCCGCATATACAATATATATACAAAGTTTCAATGAATCCAAGTCGTGTATATATCCAAAATATACATAGAATTTGTGTATACGTAGTTTTAATGAAGAAAAGTCGTGTATACACGCTGGTACAAAGAAGAAAAGTTGTGTATCAGTTGGCGCACTAATTTTAACAATACCAAGGGTCTTTACCATGGTATTAGCCCACACTATTGAGCAAAGTAATGACTATTTGATCCCATCCAAGAATACCATCTGCACTTATGTGGTTTTGGCTCATGGTATTAGCTAAGGCTCAAACTATATAAGTAGGTGAAGATCACAGTGCAAAGGGTGTGCATGAGTGTGTGAATTGAATGAATAATTCACTCTAAAGTATATCTGCATGGAATGGGCTATAATAAATAGATAGATATGATATTTTGATGCACTCATGAATACAATAATGGATCAAGCTCTCTAGACCTGAAATGACTATGTATTTGCATGATCTATTTATGAGTTATTTAGATATGTGGTCTGGCGCATAATTGTTGAAGTAAAAGATATGATCTGAGCAATTTTTCTTCTTTGAAGTGTTGCTCAACCCTGTAATATTTACAGATCTCCCTTTCATCAACTTTTCTGCAAGCCAAGAAAAGCGAGAGACACCATCTCAGCTTCTCTACTGTAATTGGCTTCGTGAATATATCTGCAAGATTTTCCTGTGTACGGACCTTTTTGAGACCTACTTTGTCTCCTTTGATTACATGTCTCACAAAGTGATACCTTACATCGATGTGTTTGGTCTTGCTGTGATAGGCTAGATTTGTAGTCAAATGAATAGCACTCTGACTGCCACAAAACACATTCACTTTCTCCTGCATCCTTCCAATCTCATCAAGCAGACCTTTTAACCAGATTGTCTACTTATAAGCATCTGAAGCAGCTATATACTCTGCTTTAGTAGTGGACAAAGCAACTGTCTCTTGAAGTTTTGACATCCAGCTGATTACTCCACTTGCAAGAGTAAAAACATAACCTGTAGTAGACCTCCTTTTGTCCAAATCACCTGCATAATCAGTATCCACATAACCGCAGATTGAACCTTCACGACCATCAAAGATGATGCAATGGTCACTTGTGCCTCTCAAATACCGAAGCACCCATTTCACTGCTCGCCAATGTTTTTCTCCTGGATTTTCCATGAACCTTCTGACAACCCCAACTGCATGTGAAATGTCAGGTCTTGTAGATACCATCGCATACATTAAGTTGCCTACCGCATTTGCATATGGTACACAAGATATATACCTCTTTTATTCATTAGTTCGAGGACTTAAATCCAAAGAAAGCTTAAAATGGGAAGCTAATGGAACATTAACAACTTTCACATTGTTCACCAAACTTTTCAAGTACTTTCTCCACATACTTCTGTTGTAATAACCAAAGCTTACCATTCTTCCTGTCTCTATGTATCTCCATGCCCAAGATATGTTTTGCCACTCCAAGATCCTTCATATCAAACGTCCTAGAGAGCTAAGCCTTTAACCTATTGATTTCTTCCATGCTTTTTCTTGCAATAAGCATATCGTCAACATACAACACCAAGATAATGAATATGCCATTGAAACATTTAAAGTATACACAATGATCATACTCACTTTTGATAAAATTATGACTCAACATGAAGGAATCAAACTTCTTGTACCATTGCCTAGGCGATTGCCTCAGGCCATACAATGATTTCCTGAGCTTGTAAACTAATCTTCTGCTGCGACCTTGTACAAAACCTTCTGGCTAATCCATATATATCTCTTCATCCAAATCACCGTGAAGAAATGTCGTTTTAACATCTAACTGTTCTAACTCAAGATCAAGTAATGCAGTTAGTGCTAACACAGTACGAATAGAAACAAGTTTAACCACTCATGAAAAAATCTCATGAAAATCAATACCTTCAACCTGAGAATATCCTTTTGCAACCAGCCTCGCCTTATACCTCTCAATACTTCCATCAACTTTTCTCTTCAACTTGAAGACCCATTTGCACCCAACAATGCTTCTCCCTTCAGGAAGTTCTACAAGATCCCAGTTATTGTTCTTGGCTAAGGAATCCATTTCTTCTTCCATAGCCTTTCTCCATATCTTGCTATCTGCATCATCTACTGCTTCCTGATAATAAGAAGGTTCCCCATCTTCATTAATCAATGTAAAAGATGAAGCAGAATCTTCATACCTTTTGGGTGTTTTTCTTTCCCTTGTAGACCTTCTTAGAGTGACTGGTTGCTGAATTGGTTCTAGAATTTCTCAAGTTTCCTTTGCTTCTCCACCTTCTTCATCATAACTCTCTCCTTCCTTTCGAATTTCTAGAAAAGGTTTAGTCTCCAATTGAATCTGTTGATTTGGCAATACCTCCTCCTGTTCAACTTTTCCAACATCTAATTTTACAAGAGAAGATTCATCAAATGTTACATCTCTACTAATGACTATCTTCCGTGAAGAAGGATCCCACAACCTATATCCTTTCAGTGCATAATCATACCCAAAAAAGACACAAGATTTCAATTTTGGATCTAACTTTGAACGCTGATTTCTAGGAATAAGAGCATAGGCATCATAACCAAAAATCTTCAAATGCGAATTATTACAAGACTGACTCTGTTAGCGCTCGAATCTGCCTCAGGCTGAAGAAGGCGAGGTTCGAGGCAACATCAAACCAACCTTAGCCTCGTAGCTAGCCCTACGAGGACAGGAGAGGGCTCTCTCCGGGTTAAACTCAGCGAAGGATCTTCAAAGGGGCTGAGATAACCGATAGCAAATGCTGATCTTAGGCTAGTAAACTGATATGAAAGGGTTTTTTGATAAATGATGGGGTTTCTGGGCTGTGTGAGGCAAAGAACAGCTTGAACAGAGAAATGTAATCAAGAACACAGATTGTCTCCTGAGGCAAGGTAGGCAGGAAAATTTAACATCAAATTGAGATTAAATGGAATGGCAAGACTGTTGAGGAGCCGACAAGGGCATAGAGGATGAATCCTTGTCAAACAGAAGAAAACATTAAATATGAACAAACTTAAAGGCAGAGCATACCAAATATGAATTCTACCTTAACACTTGATTTGTTCAATTGGAAATGATCATGAAATGACATGAACACATAACAGGCTACATATGAAACAAAAGAGGACACAAATGTTAAATCTCATACCACAGGAATCTCAGAAGCCAGCGCTGGGTATTTTCATTAAAATCTCTGTCTAAGACTGTACAAATAAACTCTAATTTCTCTTTTACACCAGCGCTCAGAATTCTCTCCCCCTTTACAAAATGATTTTCAATACATTAAATAAACTCTGCTAGGGGGAAAACCATCGACCCCAAGACAAGGAATTTATTTTATCATTATTTAACAAATAAAACTAATAACCAATCAGCTTTCCTGAAGATAGAATAGCGCTCCTTCTTCTACTCGAATCTGTTTGATGATTGATGAATAGGCAAAATCTGGAGCTGAACTTTCTGAACTGCAGCTTGAAGACCCAAAATAGACCAAGCAATTCGATCTCCTTGCTGGGATAGTTATCTGTTTTTAAATTTGGCCTTTGACTTTTATTTACTTCCATTATCATTATACCATCCTCCCAAAATATCATGACAAGTGTCTCTGTTGAGAGCACGTTTCCATGCTGCCACACATGTTGAATCGAATGCCCAAATGGTGTAATGACTGCCACCTAGGAAATGCCACTTTGCACGTTTCTGCCCCCAAATGTTCTGGAAATGCGTTGGCCCTTCGAATTAGGAAATCTGGAGTTATAAATAGGAAATTTAATCCTATTCTTCTGTTGTGTTCGGTAATCTACGTTTTAATTTGGGTTTTTACTTTGATTCTATCCTTGACTTTTCACCGTGGCAATAAAAACTAAATGGAACTGACTTTTAATACAATTGACAAAGTTTCCGTTTGAGTCACCAAAGAGCATAACAAGTGTATCTTTGCAACCATTATAACACCTCCAAACTATTGGATTACCTACCATATATGCACCAGTGAGGACGCCGCCCACACTATACAAACCAGCGAAAGACAGAAGCTCCAAAATGAGCACCAATTTCACGTTGTCATCAAAATCACCACCAGCATAATAAGAATTTACTGCACAATGATCAAAACTTGTTTGTAATTCATTGAAGTTGTCTTTGATGTCGTTGAAGTCGTTTTGGATGAAGACTGGGCGCATACAACCATTTTCCGGACTTCTGTTGATGCGTGGGTCGCTCACCTCTGCGTTGGTCGCTCACGTTGTATTTTTACACTGCGAAGAATGCCCAGGTGGGTCGCTCGACGCCCAGGTGGGTCGCTCAACGCCCAGGTGGTATATTGTAGGTAGACAGAGTCGGCCTGCAATTGTTTTGGAGAAACCTGTAGAACTTTGTCAATCACTAATCCTTCAAAAGGACCAGTGCTCTTATTTGTCTTCAGTGTAATTTTTCCTAGAACATACACAACCCCTGTATTCTTTGCCGATTCAAGCCGCTGCAATTCTTCATCTACAGAGTTGTTACTTTCTGCTACTCCATTTCTGCTTGCATAACTTCTGTCAATTGAGGAGGAATGAGTTCCTGTAAGCTTGAGATAGTCTTGTATGCTTTCAACAACCTGGTTGATAAATTTCAGATCCTTCCATGTTTGGGGCGTCTTTGTAACCATATTGGGCTACGCATCTATATACACCCTTTGGTTCTAGTTTTCCAACCATAAATCTCTCCGACAAAAGCACTGTCTTGACTGGAACCATTTTTATGGTGACAATGATAAGAACTTCATGCAGAGACCCCACATTCGTTACATAATGCTCAATAATCGGTGGTAACCCGGAAATAAGGTCACTGCAGAAGAAACAAATTCCTGGTACACGTGAATTCACCCTGGCAACCAATCCATTCAAACCTTCTATGCTGAGTCTTCTCCGTGCTAAATATTTGTACTTTTTCTGCCTTCCATAGTTCCAAGAGAACATTATGGCCATAAAAATTGCTGCAATTAGGAAGAGACACTAACCTCCCTATGGCACCTTATTCAATACAGATGATAGATAAACGCCTTCAAATAAAGCCAAAAAACAGAGTGAAGGGTAGTATAAGCAAAATATTCATGTTCCAAACCACAAGCATGACCAAGGTTACTATGCACGTCGTAATGAACATGACCCCAACCACTGCAACCCCATATGCATTGCCAATTTGTGTTCCATCCCGGAATCCTACGACAATTGCAAGGCAGATAACCATGAGAACATAGTTAACTTCAGGTGAATAGATTTGACCCTCGTAATCTTGTGAGGTATGCACAATCTTCACTCGAGGAAAGCAGCTAAGAGCCATGGACTGTTTTATGATTGAGAATGTTGCTGTAATCAATGCTTGACTGGCTACAATGGCTGCTAAAGTGGCAACAATGAACATTGGCCAATAAACATGCTATGGTATTGCTTTGTAAAATGTAGAGCCTAGGTCCCCTGGGTTCTTTATCAAATATGCCGCTTGTCCCGTATATGTGATAAGCAGAGATGGGTAAACCAACACACAGAAAGCAAGCTGGATTGACTTCCTGTTGAAATGGCCCAAGTCTGCAAACATGGCCTCGGCACCTGTTATACATAAGACTACACCTCCAAGCATCACCCATCCTTGTTTGTGATATTCATGAAAGTAATAGTATATATAACATGGGTTGAATGCCTTGAATGCTGCAGGATAATATGTCACAATATTATATAGTCCTATCATGATGTTGGTCACGAACCAGACAATCATTATGGGTGAGAACAGGAAGCTAAATTTACTTGTACGGAGTCTTTGAAAAAGAAACAGTAGTAACAGGATTACAAATGACACAAGTACAACAATGCATTGGCTCATGTTACTGTTCCTTGCAGACTGAATTCCTTGCACAGCTGACATCACTGAAATTGCAGGAGTCAGCGCTCCATCGCCAATCACCATACAGGTGCCCATCATGACAGCAACAAGCAGAATTCTCTGAGCTGTTGCACTCTTCTCAATCATTTCCTTTGTCTTCGAGTTGATAACCTTTCCACCATTTTGCGTACTGAAAAACTTCAATCTAGCATCTGATGCAAGGCGCCTGAATTGCTTGCCAGTGCTTTTTTCAAGGTTGACATACTTGACATACTGAGCTAACAAGGAGTATACCGCGAATGTGCCACCATCTGATGAAATCCTCTTTGCAATATTCTTGCCAATTATGCTCCAACACATTATTACAAACTACTAATCTGACATTCTCTTCTCCAAAACAGGGTTTTGGAGAAGAGTCATCCTTGATTATTAGTAATGATAAAACTCTCGAAATAAGAAACTTATTGAACCTTGGTGAGTTTGCCTCTGACAGTAGACTGACAAGACGGAGTCTAACATTGGCTCCAATGGGGATGGCAGCTGCCGCTTCTTGGAGGTGCCAAGAACCGCAGAGCTTTGGGAGAGCAGACAGTGCCTCCATCCATTGGGCTATGGAATCATGATCAACTTATTAATTGAAAACTGACTGAGATGATTTGAAAAACTGACTTGGCAAACCTCAAACTAGAACTGCAATAAACTGGAACAAGATGCTGCCCTTTTGGCTGCTTATTTATTTACAAAATCTACCCTACTCTGCTGTAAAAACAATAGATCAGGTAATACTGAAATGCCAGATTAACCATTCAAGTAAACCTGAGAATGATGCCGCTTGAGAATGCTTCCACCAGGACACGGATGTAATTGCTGGCAGCCCTTCATGCACATAATGAATCTGGCTATGTATGAGACAGCTTGATCTATCAATCAAACTGAAAAATGTGTTCATGCATGCCGCAATAGGATCACGGAAGCTGGACTCTGTTGGCTGCCCCAACTCTGCAATACATACCTCCAGCTGCACACTGTCAATGCAAACATCTGTGGGCAACTCTATTGTTTCTTGTTTCGGTGGAGGAAGGATTTCCAAAAACTTTTTAGGGTCTTGGAAATCATATGACTGGATTTTCTCATCTAAACATTGAATCTCCTTCTCAAATTTTTCAACAATTAACTCACAGAACCTAGTTTTAGTTTCAAGAGGAAACTTCGGAGATTTCAAACATTGCAGCAAGACCTTAAAAAATTCTTCATTAATTTCAAAATCTGCTAACTGATCTCTAGCCTCTTTTACAGCTTCAGAAAGTGCAGGGTTTGCCACATACCCTACCATTGCATGAATGGATCAGCGAGCATTGGAATCTCTGTATCGAGCTGGAGTCGCCAGGTGAAAGTTTCAGCCTTCATATGTGTCTGGCTGCTATCCACCATCAGCATCAGATCTGCAACTTTGATTTCCTGCACTGGGGCAAGATCTTCCCTAGTATGGTCGCCACTATGTTAGCGCTCGAATCTGCCTCAGGCTGAAGAAGGCGAGGTTCGAGGCAACATCAAACCAACCTTAGCCTCGTAGCTAGCCCTACGAGGACAGGAGAGGGCTCTCTCCGGGTCTATCTCAGCAAAAGGTTTTCAGAAGGGCTGAGATGACCAAAAGCATAACTGATCTTAGGCTAGTAAATTGATATGAATAAGGTTTTTAATAAAATGATGGGGTTTCTGGGCTGTGTGAGGCAAAGAACAGCTTGAACAGAGAAATGTAATCAAAAACACAGATTGTCTCCTGAGGCAAGGTAGGCAAGAAAATCTAACATCAAATTGAGATTAAATGGAATGGCAAGACTGCTGAGGAGCCGACAAGGGCATAGAGGATGAATCCTTGTCGAACAGAAGAAAACATTAAATATGAACAAATTTAAAGGCAGAGCATATAAATTATGAATTCTACCTTAACACTTCATTTGTTCAAATGGAAACGATCATGAAATGACATGAACACATAACAGGCTACATATGAAACAAAAGAGGACACAAATGTTAAATTTCATACCACAGGAATCTCAGAAAACAGAGCTTTATTTCTCCATTAAAATCTCTGTCAAATTGTACAATAGAACTCTGTTTTCTCCTACACTAGCTCTCAGAACTCTCTCCCCTGCCAAATGATTTTTCAATACATAAATAGGACCAAGAGAAAAAGAGCTCGACCCAAAACAGGGGATCTGCTTTATTATCATTAACAAATAAAACTAGAAACCAATCAGCTTTCCTGAAGATAGAATAGCGCTCCTTCTTCTACTCGAATCTGTTGATGACTTGATGAATAGGCAAAATCTGGAGCTGAACTTTCTGAACTGCAGCTTGAAGACCCAAAATAGACCAAGCAATTCGATCTCCTTGCTGGGATAGTTGTCTGTTTTTAAATTTGGCCTTTGACTTTTATTTACTTCCATTATCATTATACCATCCTCCCAAAATATCATGACAAGTGTCTCTGCTGAGAGCACGTTTCCATGCTGCCACACATGTGGAATCGAATGCCCAAATGGTGTAATGACTGCCACCTAGGAAATGCCACTTTGCACGTTTCTGCCCCCAAATGTTCTGGAAATGCGTTGGCCCTTCGAATTAGGAAATCTGGAGTTATAAATAGGAAATTTAATCCTATTCTTCTGCTGTGTTCGGTAATCTACATTTTAATTTGGGTTTTTACTTTGATTCTATCCTTGAATTTTCACCGTGGCAATAAAAACTAAATGGAACTGACTTTTAATACAATTGACAAAGTTTCTGTTTGAGTCACCAAAGAGCATAACAAGTGTATCTTTGCAACCATTATAACACCTCCAAACTATCGCGGATTACCTACCATATATGCACCAGTGAGGACGCCGCCCACACTATACAAACCAGCGAAAGACAGAAGCTCCAAAATGAGCACCAATTGCACATTGTCATCAAAATCACCACCAGCATAATAAGAATTTACTGCACAATGATCAAAACTTGTTTGTAATTCATTGAAGTTGTTTTGGATGTCGTTGAAGTCGTTTTGGATGAATACTGGGCGCATACAACCATTTTCCGGACTTCTGTTGATGCGTGAGTCGCTCACCTCTGCGTGGGTCGCTCACGTTGTATTTTTACACTGGCGAAGAACGCCCAGGTGGGTCGCTCGACGCCCAGGTGATATATTGTAGGTAGACAGAGTCGACCTGCAATTGTTTTTTGGAGAAACCTGTAGAACTTGTCAATCACTAATCCTTCAAAAGGACCAGTGCTCTTATTTGTCTTCAGTGTAATTTTTCCTAGAACATACACAACCCCTGTATTCTTTGCCAATTCAAGCCGCTGCAATTCTTCATCTACAGAGTTGTTACTTTCTGCTACTCCATTTCTGCTTGCATAACTTTTGTCAATTGAGGAGGAATGAGTTCCTGTAAGCTTGAGATAGTCTTTTATGCTTTCAACAACCTGGTTGATAAATTCAGATCCTTCCATGTTTGGGGCGTCTTTGTAACCATATTGGGCTACGCATCTATATACACCCTTTGGTTCTAGTTTTCCAACCATAAATCTCTCCGACAAAAGCACTGTCTTGACTGGAACCATTCTTATGGTGACAATGATAAGAACTTCATGCAGAGACCCCACATTCGTTACATACGTTCAATAATTCCAGGTAACCCGGAAATAAGGTCACCGCAGGCGAAACAAATTTTCGGCACACGTGAATTCACCCCGGAAACCAATCCATTCAAACCTTCTATGTCGAGTTTTCCGTGCTAAATATTTGTACTTTTTCTGCCTTCCATAGTTCCAAGAGAACATTATGGCCATAAAAATTGCTGCAATTAGGAAGAGACACCAACCTCCCTGTGGCACCTTATTTCAATACAGATGATAGATAAACGCCTTCAAATAAAGCAAAAAACAGAGTGAAGGGTAGTATACGCAAAATATTCATGTTCCAAACCACAAGCATGACCGAGGTTACTATGCACGTCGTAATGAACATGACCCCAACCACTGCAACCCCATATGCATTGCCAATTTGTGTTCCATCCCGGAATCCTACGACAATTGCAAGGCAGATAACCATGAGAACATAGTTAACTTCAGGTGAATAGATTTGACCCTCATAATCTTGTGAGGTATGCACAATCTTCACTCGAGGAAAGCAGCTAAGAGTCATGGACTGTTTTATGATTGAGAATGTTGCTGTAATCAATGCTTGACTGGCTACAATGGCTGCTAAAGTGGCAACAATGAACATTGGCCAATAAACATGCTGTGGTATTGCTTTGTAAAATGTAGAGCCTATGTCCCCTGGGTTCTTTATCAAATATGCCGCTTGTCCCGTATATGTGATAAGCAGAGATGGGTAAACCAACACACAGAAAGTAAGCTGGATTGACTTCCTGTTGAAATGGCCCAAGTCTGCAAACATGGCTCCTGCACTCGTTATACATAAGACTACACCTCCAAGCATCACCTATCCTTGTTTGTGATATTCATGAAAGTAATAGCATATATAATATGTGTTGAATGCTCTGAATGTCACAGGATAATATGTCACAATATTATATACCCTATCATGCCGTTATCACGGGGCACGTACAATCATTATGGGTGAGAAAAGGAAGCTAACTTTACTTGTACCCTAGTCTTTTAAGAAACAATAGTGACAAGATTACAATGACACAAGTACAACAATGCCTTGCCCATGTTATCGTCTGGCATCGAATTCCTCGTACAAATGTATACCACCTAAATTGCAGGAGTCAGCGCTCCATCGCCAATCACCATACAAGTGCCCATCATGACAGCAACAAGCAGAATTCTCTGAGCCGTTGCACTCTTCTCAATCAGTTCCTTTGTCTTCGAGTTGATAACCTTTCCACCATTTTGCGTACTGAAAAACTTCAACCTAGCATCTGATGCAAGGCACCTGAATTGCTTGCCAGTGATTTTTTCAAGGTTGACATACTTGACATACTGAGCTAACAAGGAGTATACCGCGAATGTGCCACCATGAAATGAAATCCTCTTTGCAATATTCTTGCCAATTATGCTCCAACACATTATTACAAACTACTAATCTGACATTCTCTTCTCCAAAACAGGGTTTTGGAGAAGAGTCATCCTTGATTATTAATAATGATAAAACTCTTGAAATAAGAAACTTATTGAACCTTGGTGAGTTTGCCTCTGACAGTAGACTGACAAGACGGAGTCTAACAGACTCGACCAAACTTCTTCAGGAATTTTACAGTTTATGGCAACTGAAGGTGATCTTTTAACTAAATAACAAGCAGTAGATACTGTTTCTGCCCACAACTCCTTTGACAGGTTAGTATTGCTGATCATGCTTCTGGCTCTTTCTATAAGAGTCTGATTCATCCGTTTAGCAACGCCATTTTGCTGAGGAGTATAAATAGTGGTTTTATGTCTAACAATCCCTTCATCCTTACAGAATTGTTCAGATTCTAAAGAATTAAATTCACTGCCATTGTTAGTTCTTAAACACTTAATTTATTTGCCTGTTTTCTTTTCCACCATTGTTTTAAATTGTTTAAAAGCATTAAATACATCAGCTTTATTTTTCAACATATAGACCCAAAATTTCTAGGAGAAATCATCAATAAATGCTAAGAAATATAATGCACCTCCATAAGACACAGTAGGAAATGGTCCCCACAGATCATAATGAATGTAGTCTAAAATTTGTTTACTATTATGATTTCCAGTCTTGAATCTTTGTTTACATTTTTTTCCAAACACAATGTTTACAAAAATCTAACGTCAAGGATTTCAAATCAGGAAGTAGCTTGCGGTTCATCAGTACCTGAAGACCTTTCTCGCTCATATCACCCAATCGCTGATGCCATAGATGAGAACCTTCTTCTAATTTTTTTGATACGATCGCTGCTTCACTAACTTGAGTGCTTCCTTTGAGTCTGTACAGATTTTCGACCTTTTCAGCCTTCATAACAACCAAGGCTCCTTTTGAGACTTTCAGCACTCCATTATGACCTGTAAATTTATACCCATTCGAATCCAAAACTCCCAAGGAAATCAAGTTTTTCTTTAGATCAGGTACATGCCTAACATCAGATAATGTTTTAACTATATCATCATACATTTTAATTTTTACATTACCAATCCAACCAGTCTGACAAGATGCATTATTTCCCATGAATACAGAACTATCATTTATAATTTCATATGAAGTAAACCAACTTCGGTACGAACTCATATGATGAGAAGCACTAGAGTCTAATAGCCAATTTTCAGCATCTTGAGAGACATTACAAATAGGGAGAGCTTCAGCAATTAAAACCTCATCAACCATACCTGAATCAACTTGATTTGCTTCTTTGTTATGGTTTCCCGACTCCTTCCATTTCCAACAATATTTCTTGAGGTGTCCAAGTTTGTTGCAGTACGAGCACTTGGATTTACACTTCTTACCGCCCTTTGACTTTGATCTGGAATAACCCCTTGCTTTCTCCCCTCTTTCCTTTGACCAACCTCTAGCTAACATGGCTTCTGGTGCAGATGTCTCAATATTAGATTTCCTTCATACTTCTTCAGATAAGAGAGCACCCACAACAGATTCAAATTTCAATGAATCGGCAGTGCTCAAACTGATTGAAGTTACGAAGTGGTCCCATGACTTGGGTAGAGAACACAACAAGGTTATTGCCTTGTCTTCTTCCTACGTTTTAACTTCCATATCTGACAACTGGCAAATAAGTGTATTAAAAAAATTTAAGTGTTCTGTAATTTTTGTACCCTCCTTCATCCGAAGACTGTACAATTATATTTTTAAATAAATTCTATTTGTCAAATATCTAGTCATATACAAGGTTTCCAATTTTTTCCACAACCCTTCAGCGGTACTCTCTCCAACAATATTAAAGAGAACTTCATCTGCCAAACATAACCGAATGCTACTAAGGGCTCAGGCATCCAAGTCCTCCCAGTCCGAATCTGTCATGCTTGCAGGTTTTTTCTTTACCCTCTCTAATGCTTTGTGCAACCCTTGTTGCACCAGAAAATCCCTAACCTTTAGTTTCCACAATGCGAAATTGTTCTTCCCAGTGAATTTATCCACCTCGAACTTTGCATTTGGCCATTTCTAGTTTTCCCTTTTCAACTATGATTTAAAAAAAAAAATCTATTTTTCTCCCTTTTCAACCAAAAATCTTTCTTCCACAGGGACAGGAAAAATAGATTCCTTCAATTTCTTTAAACCCCTACTGCATAAGAGAAAAAACTCACAAAACTTCAAAAAACCTTATTCCACTTTCCAGAATTTAGTTTCTGCCAAAAAACTTCAAACCCTATTCCACTTTCGAAAATTTAATTTTTTCCAGAAAACTCCTTCAACTCCTTCTTCAAACAATACAATTTTCTAAATCATTCAGTTTTCTAAATTTTTTTCAAAGAGTCTGATTACTTAAAGCAAAGATTTAGAATAACTCTATTTTTCAATAAAAACTATAAATCTCTTAAAAAAGAAATATGTACCTGAATTTCTTAGGAATGTGGCTCTTCCACAATGGTTTTTCTGACTGGTCTATCTTAAAAAAAAAAATTGGCTATAGACTTCAGACCTCCTGCAATGGCGGCTTGACTCTTCTTTCAAACCGACTGCAAAATCTCCTACAGCACTTATGCTGCATGACCCCGACTGCAAAACACTCCTACAGAACTGACGCTGCATGATCCCAACTGCAAAGTCTCCTATAGCACCGACGCTGCATGATCTTCTCTGGTGAGCGGTATGCCAGCAGTTCTTAAAAAAATTATTTTTTCTTTTACCACTGAGAGGGTTTGGATTCCAGGCTCGATGGCAGGCTCCTCAAACTTCGGCCTCCTCCAGTTGCGGGCTCCTTTACAGGATGCAGAAGTTTTGTATGGCAGGCTCCTCAAACTTTGGCCTCCTCTAGTTGCGGGCTCTAATCCAGTGTGCAGAAGGTTTAGATGGTAGGCTCCACAAACTTCGACCTCCTCTAATTGCGGGCTCCGTTCCAGTGTGCAGAAGGTTTGGACACCTCTTCCTTCAACTGTGGCCTCCACTCCAACATGATAAATTTGGCATCCTCTCTCTAGTGTCAGCGTGCAGACTTTTTTGACAGTCTCGGCCTCCTCTCTCGTGGTGGTTACAACATGCTCTTCAATTTTGAATAGAGGCAAGGGATTTTTAATCCAACGGAATTTAAACTTTGTTATAAAGCTTCGATACCACTTATTGAACTGGGAAATACATTTAAATGGAAAAGAAGAAGGAAAATGAATGAGAAACTGAATTAAACACACACAAAAGGTAAACACATAATTTACGTGGTAAAACCTTGACAGGGTGTCAAGGAAACCTCCATGGGGCAAGGGATTGGAAACTCTATTAATAAAATGATTCTCCACTCATTACAAGCCTCTCGTGCCATCCAATTTAACTTGGGAAATTTTTTTATTCTAACTTAATTTCGTTATACAACCAACTAACAAGTAATAAGTAAATTTGCTTAGAATTACTTTATTTACATTTGTTGTCATATTTTAACAATTAAAATAGTTGTTGCAGGGATTCCAAGGATTCCGAATGCTGGAACAAAGATGTTTTAGAATCGTCAAAATGGTGGATAAATTTTTGGGTATGGTAAAAATTCAATACTTTAAAGGAACAAGAACAATGCGAGAGGATTTTGAATATATTCAAATTGACATTTTGGTCAAGTGGCCCTTAATTTATTTAATTGATATACTTGTGGACAAATTATCTTGAAAATGGACATGTTCTTATTCATTTTTGAGGAATACAGGTTTAGATTTTACCAGGTTGAAATATTCTTCTTTTAACGAAGAGCATTATCAAAGGAAAGAGAGCAAGGCTCCCCCACAGATTATTTCTGTGAGGTCAGAGATATTTTTCTCTACGTCGTTTATTGATCAACACCTTTTTGTTGTTTGATGTGGCGGGATGTTGGTGATAATTAATTGGTGTATGCTCAAGAGAATTTTTATTTTAACTTGGAAGTTTGCTTATATATGTTTAAGTTGAATCTTATTATATAGAAGGCTCTGTCTTAAAGTCAGAAAAGTTGCAGAGATGTTGTCAAAAAATTAGCTCCACTTTCCATGCCTGAATAGTAGTTTTTACCAAAAGGAAGCCTTTTCCTAGTGCTTCAAAAGGAGTATCGAAAATTTTCGAGATTGAGGCCATGGAAAATAGTTCGTTGAGAAGGAATGAAACCTGAATGCAAGATTAGAAATCAGTGAAACAATAGAAATTATATATGCCGGAGTAGTGCTTCATTAATGAAGCACTTAAATTCCAGATGAGGTTTTCTCATTAAATGCAGCGTTGTCTTCAGATTTATTCTTTCTACTAATGACATGTTATATGGCTAATTCTTACTATTTCGGGAATAGAGAATACACATCAAAAAATTTCTACAAGTGCTAATTCCTTTTTCTTTATGTCTTATAGGTGTGATGGTGATCATGCCATATTGCATGTCCATCAAGGTGGGGCATAGATCCTATTGGTGAACAAATGACACAAGGAGTTGAGGGTTCCCCTAGGAAAATCGATTAGTGCGACAGATGAACAATGAACATACAAAAGCTGATAAGGAGCATGAGGACACTATGCGGAAACAATTCTTATAATTTCGATTATACATATATTTGAATGCACTGAGGACAATGCATAAATAAGGGGGAGGATAATGTAATACCACCAACCTAGACTCGAATTGTAATACACATGTACATTTGACATTTAGGCTGGTGAACCATAATTCATGCCTTTGTATGTATAGACATGTTAGGCTAGTGGTCCAAGGCACTAATATGTTTTAAAGTTAGTGCTCTTGTTTACTTGAGTTAGAGAACTCATATCTTTAGGCTAGTGAGTTGAGTACCATTGAGGCCTGTGTCCCTAGGTTTGTATGATCTATTAGGTCAATCGACCAACCTACTTATGGGTTTAGGGCTAGAGAACCTAGAAAAATTATGCTAGTGAGTTTATGTGATGATTAGGTCAGTGAGGCTAGCTAACATGGAAGTTATGTGAGTTGTCATTTTGCTACAAAATGAATGAAAAAAGAGCATGGGAGCCAAGACTCCATGAAAAAAAAGGTAGCACAATATAAAGTTATATTATAATATAAAGAGAAAGGGAACATCATGTATATAAAAGGTGGTACACCAATTCACTAAACAATTAATAAATAAAGGAACATGAGTTTTTGGATGAGAACCTCTAAGGGTATTCATAGAGACACGGTTTGATGGGGGACGTGAGCTTACTGGATGAATGCTGTCGAGTTTAATATATTTTCTATATGAGGGTCTAGAAGGGTACTCAGAAGACTCATGAGAGTAACAAAATTCTTAGAGTTGCAAGAATCTGGAACATCCCTGGCCGATCGATATAGCAGTTGATGGACGATGTGAGATTGTTGGTTGGAGGTTGTTGGGTACAAGGCATATGTTGTGCAAGGCATATGTTGTGGGGCATCTTAAGGCAGGTATGAGTGATTGGTTAGAGTGGGTACAACTGCTCTAACCACATCATCTATGTATAAATATGCAATGAAGACTAATGGAGAGATGGTTGGAGTTCCTTCCCAAATTCTGTTCTTTGTGTATGTGTTTTCTGGTTGTTTCTATGATGTAGCTTGTTCTTGTACTTTGTAAGTTAGGTTTACAACATGCGGCATTTTGGCCTTCTTCATTTGGCAAGGTTAAAATAATAGTGAACAAGGGAGTGGAATGAACCTATGAGAAGAAAAAAGTCAATGAACCTGCACGAAGAAAACAAAGAGAATTAGTATGTAAGTGAACAGATGTTCATGCAAGATTTTTGTTGAAGAGATGCTCGAATAATGTGGATGTTTCATATGAAATATTGATTATGTATGTGAAGAAAATAAATAATTAAGAACTTGTTATAGTTAATTATAAAAATGTTTATGTGAGAATGTTGATGATTATATTTAAAACTATTGTTGAAAACTTTGCTCACGATTTCTCCAGAAAGAAAACAAATGTATGTATGGAAGAATATTGGAAAATTGTTAGAAAAATGAATATGGTACTCGTTGATTTCTCATGATGACGCTACTCGACCAAGGACAAACCTACAAGCAAGAATATTTGTTGATTATAATTGGTAGCAGAGCTTGGCTATTCATGGATGTTGCCTGTGGAAAAAAATAAAATATATGTGATGAGAAATGATTATGGTCAAGATGTAAATCATAGAATTGAAGGGATGGAAATATGAAGTTTGTGTGAATGTGAAAATTTTATCTCAAACTAATATTTTACACTTTTTGTAGAATATTTTTGTTTCTATCTTGGCGTCAGGAATTTGTATTGTTGACAAGATTTATGGTTGATACAAGCAACATTGGGCATTCCATATTTGATTGGGATAGAATTGAAAATGTAAGTCCACTCTATAAGAATTCTAATATAGTTTTTGAAGTGAAAGGGCTCTCTTCTGAGCTGGGTTTCTTGGGTAGTCGAGAATGAAGGGAATGGAATAAGTGGAGGCAATAATTGAGCTAGCTAGGACTAGTCGATCCAATAAATCTCATCCAGATTGGTGTGTTAGTGGTTGATGTTACTATCTAGCCCAAAGGAGAGACAAACACATAGTAGGAGGGTCCTTAACATAACAATATTGGAAGTATTCCAACCTCTATCTACCTGAGGCATATGAAATTTATTCAAGTGGCCCACCTAATAGATGAAAAAGGTGAAAGGAGGATCATCTATATATATGTATATGTAAAAATATAAAAGGATGTCCTTAGTTTTATCCATTTTCCAATAATGGAACATAGTTTCCTAGCTCTGATCTAGGAGATGGGCTAGAGGGCCTGCTACAGTCAACTAAGAAAGCATCTAGAAAGGAAATAATCCATCTATAAAGGGAATGGGTGACCCATCATGTCAATTGGAGATAGAACTACCAGCAAGCACAAACGCAACTTACACTGCATCTACACAGACACCTAAGGAACAATCCTTGTTGTCCCTCCTTTTCATTCATTCACATGTAGACCTATCTCTCTTATATTGGATGAATGACATCTGCCAAGATGAGGGCTAGTCTTTTAGTGCACTAAAGTGGATATTAAATTTTAAGAATCTTTTAGTTTGAAAAGTTATTGATGAGAAATATAATTGTTATATTTGTTGACTTCAACTTATCCAAGACAACTGGATGTAAATCTATTGAGTCGAAAGTATTGGATGATAGAGGCCTTAAGATTCTTATTGTTGGTCAATTTTGTGGATGAAAATTGTTGATTCACAAGAGAAACTAAATCAGTCGAGTCAGTTGACACCAGGTAGGGTTGTTGGTTCATTGGGTCAATCATTCAACTTAGTTCATAAGAATATTTGACTTGGATGATTGAGAATTGAAGCTTATATGATAGCATTGCCTAAACATGATGTTAGATGCGGCCAATCGACAATGAGGAAGTTGATCATTGAGGTATTTTTTTTACAATAAGTATTGATGTGGTCTAACCAATGAAAAATGACATCTTCTAGTCACTCATGACTATTGAGAAAGGTGAGAGTTTGATAATGTAGAGGCTAGTCTTTACATTTGCTTGGGTATGGTTTAAATAAAAGTGAAAGCACATGAAGTTTCAGATATTCTGATGTTTCATAATCTTGGTGGAAAAATCAAGGTTTTTTTAATGCAAATTCCATGATCCCTCAAGGATGGACTAAAATCAGATCCACAGGTCCAGGTTTAATGATCATTCGATAACTGAAATAGTTATAGAATTTTAGTTATTTGTTTTGAAAATTGTAATTATGCACTTTATGTCATTCTAAGGTTCTTAGAAGTGAATTATACGAGTGTGATTAATGGAACAACAAAATCACATTATATAACCACAGATTGTGAGTGAAAAGACAAATTTTGAATAAATTTGTGAGTCTTATGTAATGTATTGCATGAAGGATAGAATCTGTAATTATTTTTTGATTGAGTCTTTCAGTCAATCATTGGAGTTAAAATTCAAGGGAGAGTGAAACATGAGCCTTATTTAAGGTAGGTGATCTTCTCCTCCTTTGTAATTGAAATTTATTTCAAGTTGATGAGATTGACCTCTTGCTTACATTCATCGATCTCAAGTTGACACTTATTGTGAAATTCTCAGCCGAAAACAAAAAATAGTATGTCTTAGTTAATTTATCCTTCATAAATTTAGTTGTAGACTCCAATAAATCAACAATAAGCGATAGAAAATCAATGAAACCATTATTTATACAACACATTTCACAATGTAACAACACATCAACATTATTTAGTGGCCATAAAAGGAAAACCAACAATAAGAAGACAAGGAAAAGACACCATCTATTACAACTAGGAAGAAAAGTGAATGAGAAACATACATAATTTTGCAGCAAAATTCATAAAGCATCCAAGTAGTAGAAATTTGTTTATAGAAGAACTTGCAACAAAGAAAACATTCAAGAGAAGGAAGTTATATAAGCAAAAAACACACAAATAGATGAAGCAACAAGATGATGACAACATCATACTATATTGATTGAGCCCCCCGATATGAAGATTGCATAATGATTCTTGGTTTGTGACAGTGATAAAGAGTAGGATGGTTGAGGTTGAGGTGAAATCTCCCACTAATTTAATTTATGAAGGAAGGACTCCTAGGAGTGACAATCACTTGTTCAACTCATCTGTAGAGAGAGGAAAGAGAGGCTCCTAGATTGGAGAGGAGCTTTCTGGTGGTTCCTGGTTGGAGTAGAGATTGGAAATATTGATTGAGAGTTGAGATCTAAAATATGTAGCCACCTAGTGAGTAGAAGTTACAATAGACCTTGTATACATGCATTTTCCTATCCAATTAGTAGCAGTTGTGGCTAAGTTACTTTTATAGACAGGTACACATGGTTGATGTATAGTAAGGATATTTATACAATAAGTAGAGGTCTAAGACATTTTTGTATCCTTGCTCAAGACAAGCATGGAAATTGAGAGTGGGGGAGATGTTGAAGAGCCTCTTAGGTATGTTATGAAACCAGCTCCAAAAATAGAAGAAAAGAGAGATCAACTACTTATAAATAAGGCACTTCGAGGGGGAAACCTCCTTTACATTAAATAAATGAACAATTCTTGGATGATACAAATGAAAAAACCTCCTTCTATATATAGGATTCCATGGGGCCACAATATGATCCTAGCCGACCTAGAAATAATAATGTAAGGGCACAATAATAACAGTATTGGGGTTATAGGGGTACAACAATAACAATAAGGGGGTTACACTAACAACAATAAGGGACTATACTAGTAATATAGGGACCTAACATGCCCCTCTCCTTCAAAAAAGTGTTGTCCTCAATGCTTGAGTAGCTTTGGGTGCTTCTGTACAAAATTATTATCCTCCCATGTAGAATCTTCAGTGGGTAAGTTCTCCATTTTATGAGATACTCTAAAATTGATAGATTTCGTAGCTGTCGAGTTCTTGTTTCCGTGACTGATTTAGGTTCCAATTTGATTTTTCCTTCCTCATCAAGTTCTGGCAATATTGTTTGAACTGGAATTTTGTCCCCTATAACCTTCTTTAAGCATGAAACATGGAAAACTGGATGCACTCGTGAAGAAGAAGGAAGCTCCAATTTGTATGCCATAGTACCAATATTTTGCAACACCTTATAAGGACCATAGTACTTTGGCGATAATTTATTATTTTTCTTAGTTTTATTGAGGGACATTTGTTTGTATGGTTGTAGCTGTAAAAATACCCAATCTCCTACATCAAAACTTCTCTCACTGTGATGTTGATCTGCCTGTTGTTTCATTTGATTTTGTGCCAAATTAGGTTATCCTTTAAGAGTTGGAGAACTTCTTGTTGATGCTCGATGTGATCTTCCACTGCTTGAACCTTATAATTTTCTCTTAAAGAAAATGTGATGGATGGTGGATGATATCCATAAAGTGCCATAAATGGGGTCATTTTTGCTGCAGTATGGAAGGAAGTGTTATACCACCATTCAGGGAGAGGTAACCACTTGATCCATTGTGCTTGCTTATCATATACAAAACAACGAAGATATCCTTCCAAAAATTTATTCACTATCTCACTTTGACCATCGAATTGAGGATGATAAGATGAGATATGAGCTAGTTGAGTACCCAAACAAGAAAATAATTCCGTCCAAAAATTTCCAGTAAAATTGGGATCTCTGTCACTTACAATAATCTTCAGGTTTCTATATAGCTTTTGAATTGTTTCCATAAATGCAATAGCAACTCTACTTGCTTTAAATGGATGTGATAATGCACAAAAGTGTGCATACTTGGTAATTCTATCAACTACCACCATGATGACACTCTTTCCTTCATAATTAGGTAAACCTGTGATAAAATCCATTGAAATCTCCTCCCAACGTTGACTTGGAATGGTTTTAGAAGACCCGGGGTCTTAATTGTCTCAACTTTATTTTGCTGGAAAACCAAACATTCTGCCACAAATTTTTGAATATCAGGTTTAAGGCCATCCAAAAAAAATTATTTCTTCACCCTGTGGTAAGTTTTTAAAAATCGTGAGTGTCTTCCTAAAGGAGAAGTGTGCAATTCCAAAAGAATATTTTGTTTTAGTTGGGAATTCTTGCAAATATATAAGCGATATTTGTACCATAAGGACTCATTTTTTCAACTCAATGTATCAAATGTGCTAGGATCTTGCTACAACTTTTGAATGAGTGTCTACACTTCTTCGTCCTTCTTCCATTCATCCCTTGCTTTAGTTAGCCAATCTGTTTGGATAATAGGAATGGCACAAAGAAATGCTTCCATCTCTTCATCCTTTCTTGAGGGTTCATCTGCAACAACATTTAGCTTCCCTTTTTTGTAGATGATTTCAAAGTCATAACCCAACATCTTTGTGACCCATTTTTTATGCTCTTTTGAAGATAGTATTTGTTCCAAAAAGTGTTTAAGACTATTATGATTATTTTTTACCTTGAAGTGTCTTCCCATTAGGTAAGGTCGTCATTTATTTAGTGCATGTAGTATTGCCAACATTTACTTCTCATAAATAGCTTTTTGTAAATACTTTCATTTGATTGGAGGACTTGAAAAAGCAATGGGTCTTCCTTATTGCATTAAAACAACACCAATTCCATTTCCTGAGGCAACACATTCCACAATAAAGGTTTTTGTGAAGTCTGGCGTAGCTAAGACTGGTGCTAGGCACATTTCCTCTTTAAGATGTTCAAAGGCCTTAGTTGCTTTAAGAGTCCATGAAAATGCATCTTTCTTCAATAATGTTGTTAGAGGTGCTGCTATTCTCCCATAATTATTAACAAACTTGCAATAATACCCTGTTAACCCGATAAATCCTCGCAAATGCTTTAGGGTTGTGGGGCCTTTCCATTCCTTAATGGCTTTAATTTTGTTAGGGTCTACCTTAACACCCTCGTGAGATACAATATGACCCAGATATTTCACCTCTTACACTCCAAAGAAACATTTGGATGTTTTTACATATAATTGTTTCTCCTCCAATAGTTTGAGCACCATGTCAACATGTTGAACATGATCCTTCCAAGACTTGTTGTAGATTAGTATGTCATCAAAAAATACTAGCACAAATTTTCTAAGGAAGGTTTTGAAAATGGAATTCATCAAAACTTGAAATGTAGAAGGTGCATTGGTAAGGCCAAAAGGCATGACCAAAAATTCATAATGACCGTCATGAGTTTGAAATGTTGTTTTTGGAATATCTTCAGTCTTCATTCTAATTTGATGATATCCTGATCAAAGATCCAACTTGGTAAAATAAATTGCTCTATGTAATTCATCCAATAATTCATCAATCACAGGAATGGGAAATTTATCTTTAATAGTGAGCTTATTGAGCTCCCTATAATCTGGACACATGCGCCATGATCCATCCTTCTTGTGCACCAATACTATTGGATCATAGAAAGAACTTTGACTAGGTTGAATTATACTAGCCTCTAACATTTTTGCAATCATATGTTCAATTTCGCTCTTTTGGACATAAGGATATCTGTACGGCCTGATGTTGGAGGAACACTTCCTGGAATCAAATGAGTAGCATGATCATGATTAGAATATGTGGGAGTCATTTGGGAGTTTCAAACACCTTGGAATGATTGTCCAAGACTTTTTGGAGATCTCCAGAAATATATGATTTTGATGTTCGAACTTCTAGTGAGCATAATTGTGCAATTACGTCTCGTTGTTATTTCTTCAGAAGATTTGTCATGACATTAGAGCTTATTATCTTTCCTAGCTTCCCTATGATACCCTGTAATTTGATTTTCTTTCCTTATGAAAAAAATTTCAAGAAAATTTCTTGAAAATTAAAAGCTACCATCCCCAAAGATTGTAACCATTGTACTCCTAGTACAACATCAGCAACTCCTATTCGAATGGAAAGCATTGGACTATTCAATACATATTCCCCCATGGTTAGCTTGATATTATGGATTTTTCTAGAGAAATTTATAGGTCCTCCATTTGCGACCATCACTTGAAATTCTGGTGATGGGTATAGGAAACAATTCAATTCCTTGGCTACCTTACAATGAGTAAAATTATGGGTACTACCCAAATCAATCAACACTATTACCTTTTTCTTCTTGATATGTCCTTTTATCTTGAGAGTTTGAGGAGTGGTAATTCCTGCCAATGCATTACATGATATGGTCAGACTCATTTCTTCTTCTTCTAGGGTTGGTTCCTAGTGTATATCATCTTCTTTTGAAGTTTCTTGTTCATTTTCTTCCTCCTCTTCACAATCTATGTAAAATAATTTCTTCTCAGCACACTTATGACCTGTTATCACTCTAAAATTTTCAAAGGTTGTTCTTGCATTAAAAATAAATATCAAAGGTAACTATAAACCACTTTTGGCGCTTAGGATCTAGCCTTCCTAAACTCAGAGAGGGCTCTCTCTATATGATTTAACTTTGTTTTTTTAGTAGATTTTAGGCTAGTTATGTATGTTTGATTTGGATTGATTTTGACTAGTTGGTGTAATTAATGATTTAGATGAATAGGTGCTTTTCCATTTTCCATTGGGCTATGGACTCAATATACTTTGAAAAGAGAACAAAATCAAATTATAATGAAAGTGTTATAGGGAAAGACAGGTGAGCAATATCAGATCTCAAGGCTGAATGGTGAAGTGATTTTTCAATCGGGATCAAGGAGCAATTAAGAATTCCTTAAACCAGAAAATGAAGAAGGGTGAAGAAAGTCAATCGAGATCAGAGGGAAATTAAGAATTATCTAATCCAGATATCAGAAGAAAACATAGAAATGTATAACAGTTAAAAGCAGAGTGTAATGTTTAAGAAAATTCTGCAGTAAAACTCATGTTATAAAATTCAAATTCAGAACACATATAAGTTTATGGAATACTTATAAAGAGAACATGAACAATTGAAATTTATACTTCACTGAGATAGCTCAACACATGAATCCTATAAAGAAGTTTCTTTATAAATTGTTCTGTCTGTCAACTAGAAGTTGGTACAATAACCCTCAGGCAAGAGATCAGTCAGCTATGGAAATATTCAGAAATCCACACTTGACACTTTGAATGATGAATTATTTATATAAAACATTACAAAAAACATCCTATAAAATTACTAGGATTTATTCTAGGAAAATAAAATGTCTTTATGCAAAAGGATAATGACACCTTTCAACTAACTGATCTCTAGCCCTGCTTCTTTGATTGTCGTTACCTATTTGTTTCTTTCGTCTGTCTTGTCTGCTCTTTCACCCTTTATAGTAAATCACACCATTTCTCCCATGTTTCTTCATATGGGATCTTGATTTTCATCATCTTATGGTAAATCTCATCTGCTTCTGAATATTTGGAAAACGTAGGTTTATTTTCAAAAAGATGATTTACCTCATGTTGGAGGTAAAATAAGTTTTCCAGAGTTTCTAAAATTACCTTGCTTATGGGAATGCCTTTCATTAAGGAAATGTTGGAATTTTCTTTAGCTGATTCTCTTAAATTCTTGTCATAATCTTCATGTCTCATGAGTTTATCATTTATTAATAGAGGATTAGGAAGACCCTTATGTATCAATACATCAAAATTGTTAAAAAACATGTTCACTGTGAGTTCCATGGTTTTACATTTTTCTTAAAGATGTAGCAGTAGATTTCTTTTGGAAATCACTTTCTTTACTTCTAGGATAGTCTTCGTTCTGTCAGCTATCCCGAGCTCTTCCAATTCATACTTATTTTTAGAATTCAGGAATTTAATTATTTCAGAGGCTTCCTCTGGTTTCTTTCCATGGTTGGCTTTGACTTTCTGAATTGCCTCACCAACTTCCTTTACTATGTCATTCTGCTCAAATATAATATGTATAGAAGGCCAAATATCATTAACTGAGTTAATGATATTGGCCCACAATTTTTGTTTTTCTTGGGCCAAAGGCTCTTTTAGTGACAACTCTTTCTCTAGTTTGTGGATTCTACTAGTCAGTCTATTTCCTTTTTGTACTTTAGCTTGATGCATTACTTCTGCCAATTTCTTTCCATCTTATAAGATCTTTACTTTTTCCTTGAGCTTGTTAATCTCTTTAGTCTGAATAGACATATCTTCCATTGCTTTGATTAATTTTCTGGCCTCATTTGTGGGATGGGCTGTTGGTATCGCTGATGCTGGTGCTGATGTAGTTACTAGAGCTGATGTAGATTTTGGAGTTGATGTAAATGCTATGGGAATAGCAATAATGGGAACTGCTTCCATGCTAACTTGCTTTTCATGTACAAGTTTATCCATATCTGTCTCTATTTCCTTTAGTTGAGTTGTCAACTGGATTATTAGATTCATCATCTCATCCTTTTGATTGTCTGTTTCCAAAACCTCCTTGGTTTGTGGATGCTCAGTAGTTTGTAATTTTAATTGTTTCTTCAGTGCAACTATGTTTGATTTTTTATTTTTTACAAGTTCTTCTGCTGCCTTGATGTCAGTTGGATTATAGCCAAATTCAATTACCAAATCTTCCAGTGACTTAAACGTGTTGTCTTTTGCTTGTGATAAGGCTCTCTCTAGCTTTATCTATGACTGTATATTTTCTATGGAATTCTACAACTTTTGGACACTTAGAGCTTTATGTGTCATGGTTGAATATATCATCTTTCCTGCTTGTTTGTGAAATTCAATTTGGTCAATTGGATGCACATCCTTGGCATGAACTTCAAAGATTGTCTTTTTATAGTCTTCTAAATTTTTGGGTGTCAGTACCTTTGGTTGTAGGAATGTCATCTACATTTTCCTTGTCTTGAGGTCAAAAGCTGAAAGCAACCTATTTTGATCACTGGGAGTTGTCTTCCAGTATTGTGCATATGTAACAGCCTTCAATGCTTCATTTTTTATTTTAATCTCTTTATATTTCTCAATGATATCCCTTTCCTTCCCAACCGGCTTACTGAATGTTGAAATATCTGCACTTTCATGCGTTTGAATGATTTCTGCACTGGAAGATGATGACAGAGGTGTTTCTTTTGTATGTGTTGTAAGTGCATCATCCCTGATAATAATATCTGTTTTTGTTTCAATTGTATCTTCGTGCTCTATTACTGGGTTTAGATTTGTTTTGTTTCTATACATAAGCTTGAATTTATTATCAGATGTAGCTTCTGCTGAATAAGAGCCTTATTCTCTAGAATTTTTTGAATTTCTGTCTTGTGGGTCAGGAATAAGAAGAATGGAAATAGTATCAAGCTTCTCCTCCACCTCCTCTAAACTATTTTCCAACCACTCTGACTAGTTGGAATATTTATCAAACTCATGCTTAGATTCATGAATGAGAAAGGGGTGACTTTAGACTTAATTATTAACTTTCTTAGGACACCCAAGGGGTCATATGACCATTTGAAACTTTTGCTAAAATTTAACTCTTGTAGGCATCTGTCTGCATCCTTTCCAACATTCCTACTGTTGCATATAAAGGGCCCTAGTTGGTTTTTTTTATATTGAACTGGGTGTTCTTTTTGGCTGAAAGGAAATTTATCTCATCAGAATTCAAGATATGTCTAATGTACTCTAAGACAAATATCCTCACTGTGAGGTATTTGGGAAGATTGTAAGGGACTATTTGGCTTCCAAACACTCTGATCTCTATGTGATTCTGGTATAAATACTAGTCTCCTGTCTTGCTCTGATCAGATAACTGTAGAACTTTTCTGATTTCATCACTGATTCTGGGTTGAATGTTGTTGCTAAGCATATTAACCACTAGGTGTACAAAAGAATCAATAAAGTATTTGAAACTGAATTCATTAGAATCATTTTTGATCAAGGATGTCCAAAAAGATAACAGACTGGAGATTACCCTCTGTGTCCAGTTTTTGTAGGTTGGCTGCAAACCTTTTTGACTAAAAATATATGAAAAAATGAAATAATACTGAGGAGTATTTGAACACTCCTTCTTCTCATAGCTTGAATAGTTTATCATGCATAGTATCTACCAGGAATTGGGCAAATTCAAAAAGTATAGATGGAGGCTGGCCTGGGAAAAAGGTAGAGAGGAAGGTAAGAATGGATCCATCTACCCACTCATTAGTAAAATATCCAAGGATATAGGACAACATGGTCACAATTTGTTTGGCTCGTTTTGGGAACATGGTAGTAGAGTATGGTGGGTTGTTTTTAGGAATTTGCATTGATTCAGGGAGGAAAGTCTGAAAGATTTGAGACCTCTTAGGGAAATCTAGCTTTAGGTAAAGCTCAGTGATGGTTTCAATGGAGAAAGGTACTCCCTCTGGTTGTGATGGAATCTGCAGCGTTTGGTTAATAGATTGAGCAGTGATAGTAATTAGGATTTCTTGGTCAGGGGTGACTATGGCTATTTCATTTGGAAAATAGTTGAGTTGGCAAAGTCTGATGACTTCAGGGACCTGGTAGGTCTGTGGAAATGCATATTTTGGAAGGTTAGAGTTCCACATATGTATATCATCTTCCTGATCAGCAAACTTGTCATGGCTCTAGCAATGGAGCTCCAAAACATTGCTATCAACCATAATTTATACTATTTTAAAGTCCTTATTAGACAAAGGAGTGTGGTCGACATATAATAGGGTTGGTTGTAGAGGGTTTACAATTTGGATGCTTTGGGAAGCCATCAATTTGATTCAATTTATTAATTAATTATCTTAATTGATGGTGGCGGGTATTAGAATTACTTGGAATATCGAGAATTTGGTTGTGGATGGGGTCCAGGTAGCAACAGGCTTCAATTCTGATTGGCGATGGTTATTTCAGTGTTTTCTGCAAGTCATAGAGATAGGGAAATAATGGAATTGCATGTTTTTATATTTTTAAAAACTGGGGGTTTATCGCATGGCACGGGGGCTTTATTATTTTTAAAAATTCGTGGTTTATTGCATGTTTTTTCAGTGGTTTGGTGGTTTGGTATGAGGAGGTGCGATAAAATATGGAGGTGCCACGTGGAAGGAGAGTGGGTGGAGAAAACAACTATTTCGCACCCCCCCTGGTTTTAAACTTTGAACGTCGAGGAGTGCGAAAGGGATCGAAGGAAATTTCATCTGGGTGGCAGTAATCGAATGGTTGACGAGGTTTGTGTTTTCAAAAGGACGTAGGTTAGGAAATAGTTAAGAGGGGGATTCAAATGAAGTGGGATCCAATTTGATCTTTTTGCACTTTTAAACTTTGAAAATGTGGGTTTTTGTATTTTTATGAAAACATAAAGTTTTATTTAAGGGGGAAAGGGGGTTTTAGCAAGGGAAAGGGCATTTTCAAAGGGGAAAAGGGTTTTTAGGAGGGGAAAAGGGTTAGGATAAGGGGTAATGAAAAGGGAAAAGGGTTTTTAGCAAGGGGAAGGTATTTTTCAAAGGGGAAAGGGATTTTTAGCAAGGGGAAAGGGTTAGAAAGATATTTTTGATAATGGATAAGCATGATGATGCTTATAGAATTTTTTGGGAAGTATTCTACCTACCCTTTTATTTATTATAACATTTTTTGTTTCCTTTATTGGGTGCATTTGAGCTTGCTAACCCTTAAACTAACTTATTTTTAACCTTATATCTTCCAATGGCTCAGATTAAACTTATAAGCTCATTTTTATTCTCTATCTAACTACTAATCTTCCAAGATTAAATGGTTTGGTCAGATCTTTATTCACTAACTATCATAACATAAAATTTAAAGGCATGAATGATCAAGATTAGATTGTATGATCATTATGAATTATGGCATTTTGAAGAAGCTGCGCACAATTTATTTGCAAAAGTAAAGTAAGCTAAGAGTAGTGGCATTTGAATGTGCAACACTTTCAGAATTTATTTTTTCTTCTTTTTATGGGGTTCATATTTTATATCTTTTTATATCTTTCTTTATTTTGGTCCTTTGATTATTCTTTTAGGACATACCCTCTTTTCGTCTTTTAATATGGAAAATTTTTGCACAAATTCAAAGGTATGTACAATATTACAAGACTTAACATAGCCAATTCAAAATTATGATCCCTATTATTATAGGACCCTAAAATGACCTTTAGTGTATTTTCTATCACAACTGTAGCAAAGCCCCTTTTCTCTTTTTTCTTCCAATTTTTGTGGTGTCAACCTTGTAGGTTGTGGAAGTCTAGAAGTAGCAACACTTCCATATTTATAGATGTGAGTAGTAGGCTTCCTCGCCATAATTTTACATTCAATTTTTCTTGCCAACCTGAATGCCTTCTCCAATGAATCAGGTTCCAAAACACGAACTTCATGTTGGATTTTATCCTTTAAAGTCCCTATGAAGACATCAATCTTGTGTTCCTCTAGAATATTAGTTACCCTTATATTCAATTTTTGGAAGTCCTCAATGTGCTCCACCACTGAACCCTTTTGTTTGATATTTATCATTTGGCTAAAGAAGGTGTTTCTCTTTGTATCCTCATAATGTGCTATCATTTCCTTCGTAAAAATTGACCAAGTGAAAATTTTTTTACGGGAGTAAAGCCATCAATACCATATATATGTATTTGGTTCTAAATGTAAATTTTCAAAGTGTACCTTTCGTGTGTTTTGCACATTATTGAGATCAAAATATTGCTCCATCTGTAGTATCCATGTTATGGGATCCTTTCCATCAAACTTCCTCATATCTATCTTTGGAATATGGTGGTTCTTCAATCCAACATTAGAGTTTATAAAATCACAATTAACAATTATTTTGTTCTCATCATGAGTTTCCTCTACTATTTTTCTTCCATTATGAATAATTTCTTGTATTTACCTTGTCATCAAACCTTCCATGTTTGAATGTAGATCATTCTTAATGTCTTCCATGTTGTATTTCATTTTTTCATCGATCTTAGCTTCCATGCCAGCTTCCATGCCATCCATCTTAGCTTCCATGACTTTCTTCAAACCATCCATCTTAGATTCCACACCTTTCTTCAAAACTTCCATTTCATTTTTTATTTCTCTTTGCGAGAGCAAAATTTGGTGCACTTTCTCTTGTAATTTTGATATGTCATGTTGCGCTTCTTCCCCTTCATGAGTCATAGTTGAGCCTTATGAAGGGTTAATGGGTGTTGAATTCTTTTTAGGTGGCATTTTAGAACCCAATATTGATATCTATGCTTCAATATACCCTTGGAATCACTTCAAACTGATTTTTCACACAAGACTTATGCAATTCGAAAAAAAAATACACACATTTTTCTTGCTTTTGAGGAGCTCAATATTGAAACTGAATTATCTTTGTGATTTCATATCTTCAATATCTGAAATTTGGCCCTATATTAGCCCTTTGAATCTTATTTCGAAAGCCATAGGTCTAACATGATTTGGTTTCTTCAAGGCAAAGTTATGCACAATCTCCCACAATGAGGTAATTATGGACTGGTTCAGTAGAGCAAATTTGTATGGCGTGCCACATGTCATTGTTTCCTCCTTCGGCTCTGAAATTTCCACACAGTAAACTACAGTCTGTGTACTTTTGGCCGCTTTTTACAGAATTCCAATCTGACGCTCAAAGAGAGAGTTATGACGATTTTCCCACAGTCACCTCTTTGAGATGAAATTCGGGAGCCTGACAAAACCCTAACTTCCACTGATCTTATCTCCACAAATATTACGAACCAAGATCTGAAATTTTTACAGGACTTTCCTTAGGATTTTGGCTTCGCTCTATAAAAATTTTAATTTCTGAACCTTTGTAGAAACAAAGTTATAGTGCAACTTCCATGATGACCTGTTTTACGTGAAATTCAGGAGCCTGAAAAAAATAACTTCCATAGGTCATATCTCCGAAAATATTGCGAACCACGATGTGAAATTTTTACACGGCGTTCCTCAATATTTAGGCTTTGATTTGTTAAAATTTAAGCTTCTGAATCTTCATGGAAAAAAATTTATAGTGAAAATTACATGGTGACCTGTTTGGAGTAGCGAAACCCTAGGATCCAAAGGCTCTGATACCAAATGTTATGTAACCAACTCCAAAAATAGAAGAAAAGAGAGATCAACACCTTAGAAATAAGACACTTCGAGGGGAAACCTCCTTTACATTACATAAATGAACAATTCTTGGATGATACAAATGACAAAGCCTCCTTCTATATATAGGAGTCCATGGGGCCACAACATAATCCTAGCCGACCTAACAATAATAATGTAAGGGAACAATATTAACAATATTGGGGTTACAGGGTGATGCAAAGAGATCTTGGGGTAAGCCCAAAATCCCCTTGCATGTATAAAATTCGAACCTGGGCCTGTGGGTTATGGCCCACTAAGCGTAATCGGAAGCGTTTTAAACTTCTCATTTTGTAACGTGGATCTTTATAAATCGGCCATCCCCTTAATGGGATTCTAAATCACCATTGAAATCATTAATATAGGCATTAAGGTTTGAAAACCCGCGCCATACACATCAATATATGGGTTTAAAAATAATACAACCGCCCCTATAAACCTCAGCGGTCCACAACTACGTCCAACTCCGATTCTTCACAATCTCCGCTACTCCGATCCGATGCCAATTCCCATACTCCGATCCTCCATCAAACACATTTTAATACATTCGCGTCCGTGATCCATCGTTATATGGAATGCCTTCTCCATTCACACGTGATTTCACACGCTCCGTTGATCACAAAGATCCAACAGATCCTGTGCATCAACCCTTATCCACCTGCAATCTACAATCGATCTTCCCTTCATCGACGTCGGACGTTTACCAGCTCCACGTATCCACATCGCCTCTTCATTGACACTCAACGCTATTCAAAAATCTCTGCCACTCCATACGATGATATTCATAATACACAGTCACCCTCTATACAATACGCTATTACAATTTCGCTAGGTTGTTCATATAAACTTTTCCTTCACAGAACAATAACAGTTAAACAATATATAGATCGCCATCGATCCTGAAGTGATCGATGTCGATCGACAAGCTCATGACAAGAAATTAACTCAATTGTAAAACACACATAAACGTACATGACATACACTAGAACAGGCTTTTATATATTATACAGTATAGTTACATATTAAGGCCTTTCAGCCTTAGAAATGAGCTCACGCTCGATTACATTTTACTCACTCACAATTTCCTCACAAAACAGATATATTATCACACCCCTATCACATTACATTTATATAAGAAGCATTAGATAGGAAGGATCGATCCGATCCGATCCTTATTTTTCTCCAACGAAAACTCTCCAAAATACATGCACGCAGATAACAATGGTAAGTCATCTCGAGGCATATCCGCTTTAAATCTATTTTAAATATGTTTTAGAACAGATTTACCCTATTTTCTCCTTCGATTCAGCTCCTCTGATCCACGTACTCTTTGCTCTGCTTTGAATTCTTCTTTGATTTAGGAGGGTTTAGATGCTCCTGCGTCAGACTCTCGAGGTACAAAATTTTTTATGACCTCCTGGTCATATGCTTCTCCTTCTCCTTAGCAATTCTTCCCACTGCATTCCTTCAGTGGAACTAATTTCATGATCTTCTGTGAGCTGCAACCAACCTCTGTAGTAATAGTCTCCTCTGTTACACGATACCTCACCAAGCCCTCCGCACTCAGTCTTTTGGCATCCTTCTGGTTCTCTTCTCTGGAACCAATTGAGCACACCTTGCTCTAGGTTGCTGCAAATCTTATCACCTTTCGCTGCCACCTTCTGCACGATGGTAAGACCATAAACTCTCCAGATTTAACACAACTATACCTCTTTCCCCTTCTGCTTGCATTCTTCTTTCTTCTCGTAGGAAATCCTTTCCCTGTTCTGATACCACTTGATGCAAAGAGATCTTGGGGTAAGCCCAAAATCCCCTTGCATGTATAAAATTCGAACCTGGGCCTGTGGGTTATGGCCCACTAAGCGTAATCGGAAGCATTTTAAACTTCTCATTTTGTAACATGGATCTTTATAAATCGGCCATCCCCTTAATGGGATTCTAAATCACCATTGCAATCATTAATATAGGCGTTAAGGTTTGAAAAACCGTGCCATACACATCAATATATGGGTTTAAAAATAATACAACCGCCCCTATAAACCTCAGCGGTCCACAGCTACGTCCAACTCCGATTCTTCACAATCTCCGCTGCTCCGATCTGATGCCAATTCCCATACTCTGATCCTCCATCAAACACATTTTAATACATTCGCATCCGTGATCCATCGTTATATGGAACGCCTTCTCCATTCACACGTGATTTCACATGCTCTGTTGATCACAAAGATCCAACGGATCCTGTGCATCAACCCTTATCCACCTGCAATCTGCAATCGATCTTCCCTTCATCGACGTTGGATGTTTACCAGCTCCACGTATCCACATCGCCTCTTCATTGACACTCAATGCTATTCAACAATCTCTGCCACTCCATACGATGATATTCATTAGACACAGTCGCCCTCTATACAATACGCTATTACAATTTCGCTAGGCTGTTCATATAAACTTCGCCTTCACAGAACAATAACAGTTAAACAATATATAGATTGCCATCGATCCCGAAGTGATCGATGTCGATCGACAAGCTCACAACATGAAATTAACTCAATTGTAAAACACACATAAACGTACACGACATACACTAGAACAGGCTTCTATATATTATACAGTATAGTTACATATTAAGGCCTTTCAGCCTTAGAAATGAGCTCACGCTCGATTACATTTTACTCACTCACAATTTCCTCACAAAACAGATATATTATCACACCCCTATCACATTACATTTATATAAGAAGCATTAGATAGGAAGGATCAATTCGATCCGATCCTTATTTTTCTCCAACGAAAACTCTCCAAAATACATGCACGCAGATAACAATGGTAAGTCATCTCGAGGCATATCCGCTTTAAATCTATTTTAAATCTATTTTAGAACAGATTTCCCCTATTTTCTCCTTCGATTCATGTCCTCTGATCCACGTACTCTTTGCTCTGCTTTGAATTCTTCTTTGATTTAGGAGGGTTTAGATGCTCCTGCGTCATAGGGGTACAACAATAACAATAAGGGGGTTACACTAACAACATTAAGGGACTATACTAGTAATATAGGGACCTAAGAAGGCCCATGTAAGTCATCAGATCTATATGAGTAAATGTATATATGTAATAAAGGGTAAACAATGAATTTATGAGTGATTGGTTAGAGTGGGTACAACTGCTCCAACCACATCATCTTTATTTAAATATGAATGAATACTAATGGAAATATGGTTGGAATTCCTTCCAAAATTTTATTCTTCTTTATGTATGTGTGTTTTGGATGTTTTCATGATCTAGATTTTTCTTATATGTTGTAAGTTATGCTAACAACAACATGTATTTGGCTCAAGAATATGATGCTAAGTGGAGTCGTGGTCCCAAATTGGGGTGTAGAGATTATCCAAAGGGATTCAACTGATCTTTTAATGTACTAAAACAAAATAATGAATCCTTCTACAAATTGTGGAAACCAATTTTGATCACACAATCACATAACAAGAGAAAGAAAATATCAATTGCACAACACAAGATGTATATGGGGAAAGAAACTGCTCAAAACCCCACTATCTGTATATTGCATTAATTCAAGAATATGAAACAATACAATGTTATTTCCCTTCCTGAGAAACCCCCGCACTCTGCTAACTGTCTCACATTACCAACCCATGCACAAGCTTCTCTTGGCACACCTTTCTCTCACAAGCTCCATGCACAAACTTGTGCTTCTAATTCACTAGTAAAAAATGATGAAATTAATGACTAGGTGACTAAAAAATTTAGTCACCGCAATTATTTCAAGTGAATTACTACTAAATTTGAGCAATTTTGAGCGATTGAACTAAAAATGACTTACTTAAATGACTAATTTAGTTTAGGAATAAAATATATGACTAGATAATAAGTGATTAAACTAAAAGTGACTAACTTAAATGATTAATTTAGTCTAGGGATAAAATATATGACTAGATAATAAGTTACTAAACTAAAAGAAACTAACTTAAATGACTAATTTAGTCTAGGATTAAAATATATGACTAGATAATAAGTGAAAAAATTAATAATGATTGATGTAAATGACTATTATAGTCCAAGAATAAAAATATGACCAAATAACAAGTACAAAAAGTATATGAACTAGTCATTTGTGTCAGTAAATTTTAATTGTCTCACTCCATAAATGAAAAATTGAATTTTTGGTATCAAAGTGTTATGTTTCATTATCGGTGTCTTTGAATCCATTTACAGTGTTAAAATTTAGAGACAAAGGGGTCTTTGAATTTACAGTGTTAAAATTCTGAATACCCTTTTGTCGCTAAAGTTTAACATTGCAGATGGATTCATCTACAATTAACATAATTGCATGTATGATCTATAGAATTTACACTAATGTCTTCATTATAATTTTAGTAAAGGTAATATTTAGATAGTAAAATTAATATTTATATTTATATTTAATCTTTTACTATAAATTTTAATTTTGAAACTTCATTGATTTATGTTAAAAGTGTGAGTTGTTTTAAATCTAAGGTGAAATATTCATATTTGTAGATAAATACAGCATTGCTTACATTAAACGTGTGAGTTCATTTAAATCTAGTATTAAATCGTCATATTTATATTTGATAAATACTAAATAGATAAACCTAAAATATATATTTATAGACATATTTAGTAAATAGGTGTATGAACCTTTATTAATTTAAGTATAAACCTTAATTAATTTTTTAATGATGTATGAACCTTTTTTTTTTGTAAGTCAATGTTAAATTCATGTAGGAATAAAGGAGTACATATAGCTGCTTACAAAATAGTTGGTCTCACCCCAACTAGGTTTGTTGACCAAAATTTTCACCAGATGACAAAAATACAAAAGAGAGACTAGGGACATTTTCCATAAATGGTTGGGATAGAGGCACCAAAACACATATACAACATAAAGAACACCAAATAGCATACTAGTTATTCGACATGATGGATGTAGGGTTGTCTGGGGATGTTCCTGGAGGTGGTGGAGGGAAAAAATCACATTGAACGTGCCCTTCAAAGTGTGCCAACCAAGTCTCCAACTTTTCTACTTTCTCAGTGAGTTAATTTTGGCCTCGCCAAACAACTAGCAGTCTCTCCCAGACTTAGCACTATAAATAGTGCATTCGTTCCAATGTTTCCATCTGCTCTACATGCTCCTCATAATAGACTCTCTCAGTTGTGTCCACTCTTTCCAACAGGATGTTGATAAGTGCACGATAGTTCTCTAGGAAGCAATGTTGGATAACCTATCACTCATTTACCTCAGATAAATCAGACCCACTGTTGGCTTTAGGGGTCTTGACCTAGGTTTGGTTTTAAGGTTTGCCAACAAACCCCAATACTACTCGCCCTTTCGGAAATGGCCTGCTTACGCAGGTCAAGGTCTCACCCGAAGTAGTATGGGAGGGTGCTAGAATGAGGTTTCTGCACCCTGAGAGACAAAGAGTTAATTAAAGGGGGTCCTTGCTGATCTAACAGACTTGCATAGAGGAGCCAAACATAGAACCCTTTTACAGTATATCTTCTAAGCACAGATCATAATTAACCAGTAACTTAAGCAGAGCGGTTTTAACTATAGCTATGCATTCATCATATTGCATCCACGTGTGCATCAATTTATCATCAGTATTCAGTAAGAAATGCAATCTTAACACATATCATAGCCAATAATCATAACACAGGAATGCTAGAACATCATCAACAGTCTTTCCATTCATTCATATTCAGATATGATTTACAGACTCTATTACCGGTCCACGCACACAACCAGTGGGGTCCACACACAATAGGACTTTAGGGTCTCCGCGCACACAGCTAGTAGGAAACCTTTCCCAGACGATCGACACAAAATATCCACAAGTTTGTATCCAACCTTAAATTACCTCTTTCTTCACCTCCTGTAGACTCGATTTATATATCTATTTATAGCATCTTAGCCTATGCTACTCGGTGGTCTGCAAACCGTGGTTTGCAGACTCCTGGTCTATGCTTGGACCCATTATAATACGTCGGGGCTTTAACCTGCCCCAAATCCCCTGCGCTAGACCAAACATTACAAAATATTGCAAAATCGGACCAAAACCACAGTTAGGAGACCTCATTCCAATATTCCCCCAACATAATCTTGTGACTCGTCCTGAGTCATAGCGCCGATAGCGTCTTCATTGTTTCCTTGAGCTACTTAATAGCGGCAACCAACGGGGGAAAAACACCTATGCTTTGCATGGTTGCGGTCTGCGCAATTTCAACTAGTGATACTATCCAAGGTCTAGTTCAATTTTTGCATGAACCCTTCTAACTCCTATAGCAGCTTGGGAGCTTCATCAACCTAGGGCGTTAGATGGTCGCTGAGTACCTATTTCTTACGCCGGAGCCCCACAATTTCACTTCTGAGCGTGTGGATGGTCCAAAGGCGTCATAGTCATTGGAATGGAAACAGGGTAGTCATAGTGGCTTCCATCTACTCAAAATCCTACTCCTTTTGGTACAAATCCTGATCAATTTGGTGAAGGAGTGGGTCACGCTGCACCTGGGACCATAATTCCATGGTAGTCTCAAACAAAGTGGTTCCCTAACTGATCTTTGTGGTGATAGTGGTTGTTTCTTCCGTCACCAGCGTAGCTCGCTGGACGCACACTTCTGGGGGGGTCTCAGGTTGTAGCTTAGCCTGCAGCGATGCAATCTGAAGTTTGAAATTGGCCTTAATGACCTGTACCTCAGTCCGAGACACCTTAAAAGAAGCAACCAAGCCTTCAACCTTGGTCTGCGATGCAATGGAGGCAAGAAATACTTCTGGCATGTCTTCACAGGGCTGATCTATCAACTGCTCTAATGCAGCCTGCTGCGCGATGGCCACAATGTGTGCCGCCTGGGCCTGGGTGGCTTTAGCAACTTTAGTCACAATAGTCTGCTCGGCCTCGCTAAGGTGTTGCTACACTCGGAGCTCTCTGTACCAAAGCTCATCATGACAGAGGTAAATAAGTCATGTAGTTACGCACCCATCAAGCGCCCCACATCGAGATCAATTGAAGAGCATGCCCAGACATGGCTGCATAATTCTGCGGGTACCATTGCAAAATTTGCTCCTGGGAGGGGGTAGATTTGGCTGTCCGTGACAGTGGTTAGGGTGGTAACTATAGCTGGCTGAACTTCTTGACTCTACCCTGCTTGATCCACACTCATTTGAAGGGTGTCTGCTTTTATCCAGAGAGCCTCCAGCTCAGATTGAAAAAATTTTACCGTGACATTGCGTTGTTTTTCCAAAGTAGCCCATCGATATTCGGATACAATGGTGATGGCATCAAAAAAATTTTCAAGGTCATTCTCTGTCAATGTAACCTCTGCATCTGTGCCGGGCTTAATAGCCTTACACTTCTTCCTAGACCTTTTAGGTGGTTCGTTGGTGCATTTTAGACCATGCGGGGATGCTGTGTCTGTGCCTTCAAGCCCATTAAGGTTTTGATCTGGCGAGGACTCTGGTTCTGTCTGCATGGTAGCGCTTGCGGGGGTGGTGGGGGTCAGGCGTTGCGTCGTTGTAGGAATTTCCGAGTCCTTTGTTGTGGCAGGTGGAGTTGTGTCTTTTGAGGCGGTGTTATGGCCAGATGTGCTCGCTGTGCCTGGGCCAGGTGTCTGGGCTACGATCTTCCACTCAGGTGTCCAAGTGGAAATTACCTGGTCAATCTCTACTTCGGTGGCCATATACAGAAGGTTATACCAAGAGGGATCTCTCTGGGTCCGAATCTCTACATTATGCATGGTCACTTGAAATGCCATGATATGCTTGTATTTTTTGTAGACCATCGGGGACAATCGCAACTAGGAATGAATTTCCGCGGCTAAGGTTCGATCATAGAGTACCCAAAAGACGTTATTCTCCTCGACCCGCTTGGGGTCCTTTGAATCCCAGAGGTTAGAAAACTGTGCTCCTTCACACATGCCTGGCTCGAGAGTTGGGAAGACTGCTTCTTCACGTGTCTCCCACTCAACTAAGGCAATTAATAGTATGAACCAGGAGTGGTAGAAATATTTTCCTTGGTCTTGGGCCTCGCGCACATTGTCAAAAAATTCATCAACAAGGTACTGCGACCAGTTGAAGCAGACTCCCTTTTCACATCTACTAGCGAGTTGAATTAAGTAGGTGGGGGTGGTCATTGTCTGGCATTCGCGCATCAATTTTCATGCTATTAGCCGGGTACCCATGAGCGTCCCTGGATTGCTGATTGTATCGATATGAAATTCTCATTGGTTGCAAGCAACATGGATTTCTCTCGGATGTCTTCAACAATCTGGTGCTCAAACTTCTTGCTAGTGCCTTCCTTAGGATTTGGCCTTTGCATGGGGAGGCTAGTGATTCGATGAATTAAATAAAAATCAACTGGCATGTGACCTTGGAGCCATAAGCACCCATCATGGACGAGCGACAGCAACTGGCGAAAAATCAGGCTAGTGATATTGTATTGGCCAAAGTGGGGGATGCGAAGTAGGTTTAAGATCCCTAACCCAACCAATCCTTGTACCCACGCCATTGGATAAACCTTTAGTATGTTGTCATCCATTACCCTTTCAAGGTATAGCTCTGGAGCTAGTAAACAGAAAGCGTCCAGGTTGCCCAGATCATGATCATTGAATTTTATGAGGGGGAGGCCACCAAAGATCTCTCCTTGCAGGGGCACCTCCTCTGAGACTAGAGGCATCTTAAGGTAGGCACGAACAAAATCAACATTCTTGGGGGTGTTTGTTGCCGTCCTGTTTGGATTAACATAAGGCGGCATCCAGGTTAGTGGAGTCGGATTCAGGTCTTCCTCCGTGAGAATCATAGGGCGCTTTGATGAATCAGGTGATCATCCCTTGGATGATTTCCAAGGGGAATGCATAATCCAGGGAGACGTACGAAGTTTACCTCCAACCCACTTCGCCTGTTTTACCTTCCCTTCTCCCTTCTGTTTTGCTGGAGTAGAGACGACCTCCTCCATTTCAGGGGTTACTTCAAATACTTCTTCAGATCTGATTTCCCCCGAAGCTATGGCAGGCAATGACTCATTAGGGTTTGTAGCAGTCATTTTCACTCGGAAGATGAATTCAGGGTTACTACTGTCAGAAGGAGTAGCTCGCTGAGACATGCAGATGGAAATTATACAGACTAGACAAGATTCACCAAGGTGGCCATGACACAAGATTTTTAGACAAAAAACTAATCCCCTGTGACTGACGGTCATCCTATTATAGCACATGAGGATGGAAAACAACCAGATTAGCCTTAATTACAATATATCATTACGGAAATGGTAAAAAATCATCATAAATCACCACATTAATTGCCAATTTCCCATTGCATTGAATGGTAAACTCAATTTTCCACACCAATGCCCCATTTCAATGACTAGTTTTTCCCACCACGCACGACCCCTACGCCTGCATCGAACCCACTTGCACCTTTTACCCTGCACATCATTCTCATAGATCCATCACTCCTGCCTCTGTTTTCATAGCCTGATGCATGCAACATCCATTATGCAGCTACTCCAGCCATATAGTCATTTGATCGGCACTGAGGAGTCCCTATAAGGTTTCAGATGACTCCCATTAACGTATCTTGGCCGAAAATCTCCGTGTAATGTAGCCAATATGACCACACCTCCATTGGTAATTTCCTTCACTATATACAGGCCCAGCCAGTGCTTATGGAACTTTCCCGGGTGTCGTGTAAACTGGCTATCGTAAAGTAGTACCAATTCATCCTCCATAAATACCTTATGTCGAATGTGTCAATCATACCATGCCTTTTCACGAGCCTTCTGAACCTGCTGGTGGAACTGAGCAATGAACTGATACTCTTCTACGGCCACCAACTGTACCAAGGGCTCCTCCATGATGTCTCAGTTTGCCATGTTTGTGAAATCCGATATGCACAGGCTGCAAATGATGTATTCCATAGCCATGATGGCCTCCTTCCCGTAGACCATTGTGAAGGGAATTTTTCCTGTGAGTTTCTTACATGTATTCCTATAGGCCCAGAGTACATAGGGGATGCGTACATCTCACTCACTTCAGCCCACGCTATAGACCTTAGTGAGTCCATGTTCCAAAATTTTATTCAAGGCTTCTACAATCAGATTCGCCTGTGGATGATACGAGGTACTCTTTGCATGGTGAATCTGGAATTCCTCAGTCAAAGCCATAATAGTTTCATCAACAAAATGTGTACCTCTGTTGCTCATTAGGATCTTCGAACACACAAACCTGGTTAGAATATATTCAAAAATTAAGTGTTCAGCAGTATCCGCAGTACAATCCTTGACAGATTTTGCTTCCGCCCATCTGGTGACATAATTCGTGGCAGTGATGATATACCGGGCATCGGTCTTATTTCTTGGGGGATTAATGGGTCTCACAAAATCTATGGCCCATTTTTCGAACACTTGTAGGGCCATCTGTGGTTGCAGGGCATCTCATCTCGTCGTGAGGGCTTTCCAATTTGTTGGCATGCGTTGCAGGCCTAACAATATGCATGGGCATCATTATGCAATGTGGGCCACCATAGCCTGACCCTTAATACTTTCTGCGTAGTAGATTTACCTGCATAATTTCCTACCACAATTCCACCATGGGCCTCATCCAAGATAAATTGTCTCACATGTTCGAGTATGTACCTTTGCAACACCTCATCCACTCCCAACTTGTAGAGTTGTCCCGCGATTATAGTAAAATCGGCTGCGCATGCGACTAGTTACTTTTTCTGTGGTACCGAATAGCCATCGGGTGCCTTTCCTGTGGTCAAGAAGTGGATAATATCGACAAAGTAATCATCAACCACCTTGATCGAAAACAGCTCTGCATTAGGTAATCCTTCTTCTAGGTTAGTTACTTCGTCCCCATTCTTGATCCTGGACAAGTGATCCAGTCCGGCATTCAACCTTCCTGGTTTCACAATGATTTCAAAATCATACTCCTGAAACAATAGCAGCCACTGATAGATTTTTTCCCCCAACAAAATCTTATTAACCAGGTATTTTAAAGCTGAATGATCTGTGAACATTTTGAAGTGTCCATCTAATAAACAGTGCATGTATTTTTGTAGGGCGTACACCATTGCCAACCCTTCACGCTCCATGGTAGAATAGTTACACTCCGCACTCGAAAGCTTCCTACTAGCGAAGGCCACTAGGTTATCAATGTCCCATTCTGTAGGCTTTGCCAAGATAGCTCCTAATGCGATCCCTGATGCATCCACATGCACGTGAAAGATCTTTTTCCAGTCGAGGAATATAACAGTAGGTGTAGTCACCATTTTTTCTTTTAATAGTTTGAATATTTTCTGACATTCATCATCCCAAAATAAGGAGACATCCTTCTTCAAAAATTTCTCCATCGGGGCAGTGATCAAAGCGTACCCTTGAATTAAATTCTTGTAGTAACTGGTGTGTCCAAGGATGGAGCACAACTATTTTTCAATAGTCGAAACTGCCAAATTGATGATAATCATGATCTTGGCTGGGTCAACCATCAATCCTTGTTGACACACTATGTGTCGCAATAGAATCTTGAATGGGACACAGAATATGCATTTATTGATTTTTAGCGAAATTTTATGCTTCCTACAGGCATCCATCATCATGCGCAGATTGGACACATGATTCTTTACTAACCCAAAATCTATCCAATCATCAAAGTAGACTTCCAGGAAGTTGTGAATGAATTCCTTGAATATGGCTACAACAATGCATGAAAATATGGCAGGGGCATTATTTAGTACAAATGGCATGACCCTTTACTGGAATGAGCCCCACTCAGCTGCAAAGATTGTCTTGCTGCAATCTTTAGGTGCTATGTGGATCTAATGGTACCCTGAGAACCCATCAGTAAATGAATATGCTTCCTAACCTCCCACATTATCAAGGATTTCATCGGAGAATGATGTAGGGAAAGGATCATGTACGCAGGCATCATTTAACTTGTGTAGATCTACACAGATCCTTATCTCTCCTTTAGTCTTATTTTCCTGGACCACCATAGGACTTACCCAATATGAATGTTCTACTAGTTCAATAATATCTGCGGTCACCATCTTCTTAATTTCCTCCTTAACCTTCTATTTGTATTTTGGGTTCAGGCGATATGGCCATTGTTTGACCGGCCGTGCACTTGGTTTCAATGTAATCCTCATGACTCCCATATCCCCGACGATCCCTTTGAGTTCAAAGAACTTGGTACGGAATAGATCCTGATTTTTGGTTAGCGATTCGGTGATCCTTCCCACCGTGCCATCATCCCAGTAATCCCCAATATTGGCCATGTTAGGCTTCTCTTCCGTGCTAATGTTAAATTCCTTTAGTTTCAAAGGTTTTGTAACATTAACCGTTTGTAGTAACGGACCTGCAACAACACGTTCTCCTTCCAAGTCTAAGATAGTGATATTCCGAGGATCCCCATCACATTATTCTATGGTCAAATTTCTACAGTTTACAATATCTTGTATCTATGTATCCTAGGCAGGCACAATACACTCTTGCTTAGGGAGGGACTCATTGAAGATCAAGGCATCTATACCTTGTAGAGCTTCATCAAGTTTCTCAGTTCCTCCTATGAATCCAAACATTGTTACAAAATCCTTAGCCATTGTATCCCAGTGACGGGTGCAATGGTGTAGTAGTATCCAAATACTAAGTAGTAGGGATTTGTCCTAATGCGTGAATAAACATATGGACCCATTCATTCCAAGCGTGTTCCTTCTATACTTTGATATAGAGAGCCAAGTGATTGCATAGATCCTCTTGTCATGAGAAGATTTCCCTTGGCAGTTTGACTAGAGTGTCAATTTGTAGGGTCATCATCTTTCTACACTCTCCCCAGTCCTAAAAAGCACCCTTATAGGTTTCCTACCAGCATGTGGGAATTGCATGCATGGCCAGGTCAAGGGCCCAACATATTCATTCTTCAGGGATGTTTTCTTCAATTTATTTGAGGAAATATTTAACATTACTAGAGCCATAAAAGTAGGGTAATTCTCTTACCTCTAAGGAGATGCATCAAAATATTTTTGTGACCTTAAGACACCTCAACACAGATATGTCATGCAGTCGGTTCTACCAATTTTCTATCTCTCCATCTAAGACAAATAAGCATTCGTTGTATTTTTCCTAGCATAACATGCCAGCAGCCGTGGGGTTGAGCCAGTCATCATCCCAGGCGGTCAACTTGTATATGTGATCAACATCCTTTTCCTCCCATACTGGTTCAGTGTACCGCTCCCCTTCTGCTGGATCCAATGGGACTATCGCCTTTGTGCCTTCACTTTCAAAGATCATGCTCCTTCATTTTAAATTAATGATACCTCCCATGTCAATAGCCCAATCTAGGCTTAATAGTGCAAGGTAAGGGTCTGCATCATCCACTATCTGAATTAAATCAAAATCAGCGTAAACGTTAACACCTACAATATCTACCACAACCTTTGTTAGTCATCCCAGTGGGATAATATTTTATTGATTAGCCATTTGCAGCTGAATAGTTTACCATTCTAGCTTCATTTCTCCCATTCTTTGCCAGGTTTTCTTGGGTAGGAAATTTGCATCCGATCCTAAATCAAGGATGACTTGATCCATTTCATAGTCTCCAATTTGCGCAGTCATGCGCATTTATCGTCTCATCCTTCTTTTTCTTTTGTATAGCTTGTTCATAGTTTTAGCCTCTGGCTATAAAGCAACCTTTTCTGCGTAGCTATCTATTAATGCTTGGAGATTCTCTATGACCTTCTGGTTATGCATCAACTTCATACATGCCTAGAGAAATGGTTTACCTCCTTCGTCTAATTTTGGATATACCATACTCTTTGCAGTAGGTGCTTCGTCTTTAGTCATCTCCCTCCAAGCTTCTATGAAGGTTTATTTCTACTTTTTCAAATCTAAGCTTTCCATTTTTTCCCCAGCTTTTCAGATTAGTGATTCAATAGCAGCCTTTTCTTCAGCTCCTCCAGTGGCAATGCCACTACGTGTGATCACATTGATACATGGTCCATCGGCTCATGGTTTTTCCTTAACCCTTTGCACATTCTATGTGGGCGTCTGCTGTTTCTCCTGTATTTTTGCTATTAATATCGGGAACTAGTCTTCAATGACGTGATCAAACTGCCTGTAATATTTGTAGGACTAGTGCGCAGGGTTCACGAAATCTCATGCAAAATGTCCCATGTCTCCACAGTTGTAATAGATCAGCTGTCCTCGTCCTTGACCTACACTCCCCCCTCTCCATCCTCCCCTTCTTCTTGTGGGAGATACTCCATGCCTAGAAGGAGATAGTGGTGATGACGGGTTTGATTGCACCCTGTATAAGTTTCCCCTATCTACTATGAGGTCAAGTGTTCAAAAATTTTGTTTGTCATGACCCACAGATGAGCAGAATCTGCAACCTTGTTATTTCAAGTATGGAACATAAGCACCTAACCATTGGCAGTGATCTATATCATGTCTTCTTGCTACCCGATAGTCAACACACCACAACATAGGACTACTAGGGCTAGCCATTTCCCTAGGTCGTAGAGGGCTTGGCCCCCCGAGCCTGCATATAATCTGATAAAAAGGGGCATTGATCCTTAGTATGAACCGAAACCCTATAGCATATGCACCTGATATCTGCACTAGCTTCCTTACCATGATCCTTTCGCAAGTTCTAAATTTCTAAGTGCATTGCCTCTAGCTGGCTCTGGATATGTAGATCTGCGAACTGCGTATCATCTCTTGGTGCAACTTCTAATTTCATGGAAATCTCCAGAGCTTCTTCTTGGGAGCCAATATTTTGTTGTCACATGGGTCCACATAGGTGTGGTAATATCATAGCAATAAACCATTCATTTTGCTTCTTATCCTCGTAGAAAAATCACCTATCACTGATAAAATTCTTTAATCATTGGTCAACTTCCCAGATGGACTTTGTAGGTCCCTGCTTTAAGTTCTTTAATTTGACTACACATTAGGAGTATGACTTAGGCTTCCAGAAATTTTTCTTTAGGGCATCCTTAATATCTTGTATTGATGCGTTCGCATGTTGACCAATGTATTCCATAATCCAATCCAGGGCCCTTCCCTCGAAATTTATGGATAACTGTACTTGTTTGATAGAATAATTTTTAATATACTACTCGGTCCACACAGATTCTGCTACAAACCAGAATTGATCCATATCCTCATCCCCTACACCCTTAAAGGTAGGTATTTTGATGTGCGTGGCCATGTCTTCCTCCGATGGTGGCGGAGGGGGTGTAGCAGAATTCCTACCCTTATGTGGGTTTGATGCAGGCGTGGTCGGGGGGATGGTTCCAATTTGTGTAGCCACTACTTGGCTAAAATCAGGTGATTCCCTCAAGGGACTGTATACCGATCTGTCTCCTTCTTGATTAACCCAGTAGTATTTACCACTTTGTGTCATGTTCCCACTCTAGTCAGAGGTCATTCACTTGGTGTGGCCATAAAAGACACCTTTTTCACTCAATAGCATATTACTCAATAGCGGAAGGGTTTTTAGGAACTTACCTATAAATCCCTTGAAGAACCTTCACTCTGCTTCTGAATATGACAAAAATTGATCAATGGAAAATTTTGTCACAAACCCTCCCAAGATACTGTCAACCTAGTGATCTACATTTTTGGTAATCTTGTTATCAGTCTTTTCCAATTGTTGGATCAATTCGGGGGTCTACTGTGTGACCTGATCGTCTTTCTAGCAAGACTAGAACTCTGCCAATCGTGCCAACCACTCATACAATTCGTGTGCGAAGGATACAAAGAATATTTCGTTTACTTCCATAAAAATATACTTGTTTTTCCACTCTTCAGCAGATAGCTTCTTAATTCTATTCTCTTTTAGGGAAAATTCCTGAATCTGTTTTTTGAACCAGCCTTCTAACTTAGGATTTACTGGCTGCCAATGGCCCCATGGCATTACCTAGTCTCTCTCTCAAAATACTTTTAGTCCCGGTAACATAACCATTTTTTGGCTTTAGGGGTCTTGACCAAGGTTCAGTTTTAAGGTTTGCCAACAAACCTCAATACTACAGGCCCTTTTCGTAATGCCTTGCTTACGCAGGTCAAGGTCTCACCTGAAGTAGTATGGGAGGGTGCTGGAACCAGGTTTCCACACCCTAAGAGAGAGAGAGAGAGATAGAGTTAATTAAAGGGGGTCCCTTCGGATCTAACAGACTTGCGCAAGAGGAGCCAAACACAGAACCCTTTTATAGTATATCGTCCAAGCACAGATCGTAATTAACAAGTAACTTAAGTAGAGCAGTTTTAACCAGAGTTATGCATTCATCATATCGCATCCACATGTGCATCAGTTTATCATTATTATTTGGTAACCAACTTAATATTAGCACATATCATAGCCAATAATCATAATACAAGAACGCTAGAACATCAGCAACAGTATTTCCATTCATTCATATGAATATCCAACTTATATAATCTATTACCAGCCCATGCACACAGCCAACAGGGTCCACACACAACAGGACTTTAGGGTCTTTGTGCACATAGCTAGCAAGATCACTTACCCAAACGATTGACACAAAATATCCATAAGTTCATATCCAAACTTAACTTACCTATTTCTTTGCCTCCTCTAGACTCAATTTATCTATCTATTTATAACATCTTAGCCTGTGCTACTCTATGGTCTGCAAACTACAGTTTGCGGACTCCTAGTCTACCCTTTGACCCATTACAATACATTGGGTCTTCGACTCGGCCTAAAGCCCCTGCGCTAGACCAAGAATTCAAAAATATTATAAAATTGGACCAAAACCAAGGTTAGGGTACCTCATTCCAACACCCACGATTCCCTTTTGCCACCACGGCATCCTCTTCCCCGATGAATTTGATTTTGAACCCTCGAACACCCACCCCCGATATCCCCCCGCTTACCTCCTCCACAACCCCCATGCACACCCACACTAGTGAGTCACAAATGCCTTGAAGTGTTGCCACCCTAGCGTGGAGCTGCCATGATTATTTCCAAGTCAGCCACCCGCTTAAGGCCATGGACGACATTGGAGGGAGAATACCCACACTGCACTGTGGAATTCATAATTTTCCAAGGTCAATGAACCCTGCCATGTGCAGAGTCCAAAGACCAGACCCCCCACCATAGAAAAAAATACCACCAGAAAATGAACCAAATGTCGTCGCCCACCACCGCAGGGAAGCACAGAGCCTCCTCGCACTACTAGGTAAAGACCACCACCACCAGGAAAACCACATACCATCACCCACCAAACCAACACAGGAAATTGAAAAAAAATGATGACAGAAGACACCTAAGCATAAATTCCCCCAGGGCAGTGACTAGCCTCCAAATTCTCCACACAGAGACGACACACCAATCCACCAAACACCATTTCACCTACACTGGAGAGTATGAAATTTGGAAAAGAAACTAATTTTCTGCCACCAACCTTGAGGTTTCTTGGAGTGGAGATTCTATCTTCCTCTCTTAGCATGAGAAAGAGGCTCACCCAAATCCAAGAAAAATGGAAATGAGTTAGCTCACTTCCCTTCAACTTCCTATTCTCAAACCAGACACAGATAATGGCTAAGAAACTGAGTGGAAGGGACCGATTGAACACACCACACCAAAAAATTCCCACAACAAGCACACACAAGCCACTCCCTCTGTAAACCTTCTTGTGACGTTTACACTTCCTCTCCGAAGGCCACCACCGGGACTAGCACCAAACCAGAGTGAGGTGTCGAATGTCAGGCTCCATCATCTTCCCTTGCCTTATCCTTAATTCACTAGCTCCGTGTAGAAATTATATAGAAAATCTATACGAATGTATTTAATCCTATCATGTATTGTACTAAAACAAGACACTGAATCCTTCTACTATATTTGTGGAATATATAATATGATCGCTCAATCACATGCAAGTAAGAGAAAGGAATTATCAATCACACAAAACAATATGTATCTGGAGAAAGCACCTGCTCAAAATACCTCTATCATATATTGTACATAGTCAAAGAATCATGAAATAATACAATGCTTTCTCACACCGAGAAAATCCCACACTTTACCGATTATATCACCCTGGTCTTGCTCAACACTGACTAGAAATTCTCAAGAAAAATTGACCAACACTTAGCCAATTCTCAGCCCCTGCTTAGCCCAACCTTTCTCACGCAATCCCTAGGCAATTAATCCCTATTAAATAGGATAATCAACCTTCCTTGACTGTAAAATCCATCATGGCCTTCCTGTGACTTTATAATTGCGCCCGGGAAATTTTCTAATGATACAGTTGATAGTTATCTTCCTTTTAACCTCTATCTCAACTAGGTCGTCATCAGAATGGACATGCATGCAACTATTAATATAAAATCATTAGTTATATGATAGATCACTACTTTTGAATTAAATTAAATTTAATTCACTTGACCTCTCACTAGCTCATCACTCAGTTAGAACTAGTTAAACTGATTTTAAATCAATTAATTTTAGTTAACTAATTACACTCACACCACACTAGTGCTACAACTGCAACTGGACCCTAAAAATAATAGAATCACTCTAAATGCCTCACCTTTTAACCTCAAATCAAAATTCTTGAGCTAACTAAGTCTATCTCATGTAGTTGACTGATACAAGTTGTTATGAGATGAATTTACAATTTACTTTCACTTTAATTAAGGGATAATTAAATCAAAAGCCTCACATGATCTAGGTGCCATTTTCTGGATTTTACTTCTAGATACCAATTTTACTATTTCTTGTTGCAAATTTCAACACTCCCTCTCAACAACAAAGGAATCAATCTGTCCTGATCCGCTACCTTTGGAATGTTATTGCATGCAACACTTCTCTAGTGTTGTTCGCACATGCAACTCTCCTGAAATTGAATAGCCTCCAAATAATTGAATTAGTGTAATGCATCTATCATTAGAGTCTTCTGACTATTGGATCATATTGCACATTTGTACTGGACTCTCTGCTCTGCTTTTGACATCTACATCCATGCACTCTGCACTGTTGGGAACTCTGATATGCGCTCTAGTATCTGACATCTGTCACTCTAATTTTTTTCCACTTGACATCTGACTGCATCAATCTAACGGTTCCTTTATACTAATGTTGTACTATGGGCTCCTAGTAGTGAGGTTCGATCCATGAGACACACCATCTCAATGGACCCTACCCAAATGTATTCTTGGGATTATATCTTCACATCGCCCCACCTCACACCTGGAGGTATAGCTACATGTACTCCCTCTTCCCATCTAGATCTAAATTTACCCCTCCTAGAGGTCTCTTCTTGAGTGGACTCTTCCACTCGGACTCCTCTTTGCTTCTCCAAGTGTGGCTACTGCACAACCTTCTGAGACTGCATATGAGGTTGCATGTTGAGAGATAATTTCTCCCTCTCAACCACTAAGTCATTAACCACTATTTTACTCCTCAAATATTTCCATGCATCTTCAACCTCGAGAGCATACAGCTTCTTGACTCTTGAACCGATCTGCTTCACCTGTCCCGTGGCTATGTATTTAAGGAACATATTTCCTTTTCTAAACATCACCTCATAACCACGGTCTTCCAATACCGCTACAGAGACAATATTCTTCCTTATGCCTGGAATATACAAAACATCTGCTAGTCTGAGAGGGGAGACAGACTCCCTCTAAAAGGTAATTGTACCTATGCCAGTTGCGCTATACCTCCCATCATCTCCAAACTCTATGTTCTACTAGAGGTCCTTCTCCTCCAAGTCACTAAAGAGATATCTATTCACTGTCATATGGAACGAGGCACCGCTGTCTAGATCCCATTACAATGCTGGCCATGCATGCAATGAGAGTAAAATCAAGCTCGAAATGTGAAGCCAATGGTTCACCCGCTACAACTGCAGGATCCTTCTTGCTTTCCTTCTTCTGTGGACAATTTTAAGCATGGTGCCCATGCTTGTGACTGTAAAAACATATGATCTTGGATAAGTCTCTCTTGCCCTCTTTGCCTTGGGATTTATTTCCCTTATCCTTCTTTTGTTTTCCTACTAATGCAAAATCTTCTTCTTTGTTAGTGCTAGAGGTCTTGTTTCTTGTGCTCCACCTTATCTCTTCTATTACTAAATCTGGCCATAGTCACTCCTATCTTGGTAAATTCTCCCTCCCATTCATAGAGTTATGGTAACTACGAAAACTCTTGTGAAAGCCTAGAAATGCTAAGCTCACCAAGTCATCATCGGCTACAGTCACAAAAACACTTCCAAGATCATCTCGACATTGAGTGAACTTCTAAAAGTATGTTGGTACCATATCACACTCCTCCTTATTGATCTTTCTGAGCTTGTCCTTCAGCTCCAACTTCCTTTGGTCACTTATATTATGAAACATATTTTCCAAGGACTTCCATATATCATATGGAGTTGTCTTCCTATGGAGACTCGAGACAATATGATCTCAAACTTCATCTATCAAGATCCTTTTCACCTTTTCTACATTCTTCTGCCATGCATCAAGAAGTTAGGCATCTGCTATTGCGGGCTTGGAAATACGAGTATCTATAAATTCCTTCAACTCGTTGTCCTATAACACTGCCTCCATCTTTTCCTTCCATGAAATATATTTTGAATTTCCATCGAGTGCATATTCGAGTCTCAAGCCATTGAAAGACATCTTGATCTGCTGTTGGACCCTGAAGAATAAATCTGAAAATTTGAAACTGCTCAAGGCAAACTAAATTTATTCTCCACTATTTTGATTTCTGGCGCTCTGATACCATGTATAAATTATATATAAACTCTATACTAAAGGATTTAATCCGATCATGTAATGTACCAAAACAAGATACTAAACCCTTCTATTATATTTGCAGAACATAAAATATGATCACCCAATCACATGCACGTAAGAGAAAGGAATTATCAATCACACAACACAAGATGTATCTAGGGAAATCACCTGCTCAAAACCCCTCTATAATATATTTTACATAGTCAAATAATCATGAAAAAATACAGTTCTTTCTCACACCGAGAAAATCCTGCACTCTACCGATCGTATCACCTTGATCCTGCTCAAAACTGACTAGCAATTCTCAAGAAAAATTGACCAACACTTAGCCAATTCTTAGGCCCTACTTAGCCCAGCCTTGCTCATGCAATCCCTAGGCAATAAATACTTATTAAATAGGATAATAAACCTTCCTTGACTGCGCAATCCATCATGGCCTTTCTGTGACTTTATAATTGTACCCATGCAATTTTCTAATAATACAATTGATAGTTATCTTCCCTTTAACCTCTGTCTCAACTGGGTCATCATCAGAATTGGCATGCATGCAACTATTAATAGTGAATCATTATTTATCTGATAGATCACTACTTGTGAATTAAATCTAGTTTAGTTCACTTGACCTCTCACTAGCTCATCACTCATTTATAACTAGTTAAACTGATTTTAACTCAATTAATTTGAGCTAATTGATTACACTCACACCACACTAATGCTACATCTGCAACTGGATCCTAAAAATAATAGAATCACTCTACATGCCTCACATTTGACCCTCAACTCAAAATTATTGAGCTAACTAAGTCTATATCACTTAGTTAACTGATACAAGTTGTTATGAGATGAAATTACAATTTAATTTCAATTTAATTAAGGGATAATTAAATCAAAAGCCTCACATGGTAGCCATTTCTGGGTGCCATTTTCTGGATTTTATTTTTGGATGCCAATTTCACTGTTTCTTGTTGCAAATTTCAACACTCCAAACTCTAATTCGCAATTATTTTTCACACGGATTGCCAACGTGAAGCGAGTACCTCTCTCGCTGCATGCGTTATGGTGAAGGGACCGGGAGTACTGTCCCTCACCCTCGCTTCACTTGTATTTACTCATGTGAGACGCCTTCCACATGTTTCTTAGACCTCACCCCCATCGAGGAGTATTGTATGAACCTTTTTTTAAATTTTTAATGGTGTATGAACTTTTATTAATTGTTTGATATGAAACTTTGTTAATTTTTAATGGTATTATGAACTTTTGTTAATTTTTTAGGTATGAACTTTATTTAATTTTTTAATAGTGTATAAACCTTTATTAATGATTATAAATATGGAATTCAAAATATTTAAGTATGGTTTATTGTGTAATAATGGATAAATGTGTTTAGTTTTATCAATTTCTATGGGAATTGTACCAACGAGTATATTTATTTCATTTAATACATAATTTACATGATTATATCAAATTAAACGTTAAATAAAACAATATTATTGGTTTTATATTTGATTAATAATCAAAGTAGTAAATCTCTTTTTGCAAAAGAGATCCCCTCAAGTCATGCATAGTAGGGACTTTGAAGCCCTTTCCTTTATCTATAATAGAGTCCCACATAACTTGGTAATAAGGTGAGCAAGCAACATTAAATGGGATATATGCATCATACCACCATCTAGAAATATATTGAAAATAATATTCTTTGCACAGTTACAAGACATGACATATAACCCTCGATGATGGAGAGCTTGAGCTTCGCATTTGTGTTTGACAGCTTGGATTTCTAGATGGGGGAGACAGTGAAGGGGGTTTATTAGCATATATGGCAGCACTATGAACCCCGGTTTTGGAGAAAAGAATGGGAAGAAGGCTCGTTTTGGAGGACCGACAACTTTGATATATTGACGGAGGCAACCAAATATGTATGATAGCCAATGTCTCCATAATTTTATTTCTCTATCGAGATTTATTCGCCAAATTCTAATAATGCCCCTTAACTCGACAAGGTGCCAGGTTTATGGACCCAAGCTCACGTAGTGGACCAGAGACAAGATCAAAACGCTTGCAATATCACCATCATAGAGCTGAAAGGTGTGATTGTGGATCAGAGATAAGATCAAAACCCCTACAACATCAGCATCTTGGAGCTCAAAGGCGTGACCTGCAATAATGAGAGGGTTTTCAAGCTTAGTGTCATGGGATTTGGCCTCTACGAAACAATGTTGCCTTTCATTTTCAACTACACCAATTTAGACTCCCTCGACTTGTTGGAAATTTTTTTTATTGGCGAGATACCAAAAAAGCTCCAGTATATGGTCAATCTTGTAATCTAATTCCATTTTCATAAATCCTCTGTGCTTATCTAAATGTCTAATATCTCCACGATAACACGCTCACAGGAAAATGTGGCAGACTTTGGACATTCTAAGACTTGATCTACCACTAGTAGAAAATGAAGGAATTAGTGACTAGGTGACTAAAAAAGTTTGTCACCACAATTATTTCAAGTGAATTACTACTAAATTTGAGAAATTTTAAGTGACAGAACTAAAAATGACTAACTTAAATGACTAATTTAGTCACGAGATAAAATATATGACTAGATAATAAGTGATTCAACTAAAAATGACTAACTTAAATGACTAATTAGTCGTTTAAGTTAGTAATTTTTAGTTCAGTCACTTAAAATTGCTGAAATTTAGTAATAATTCATTTTAAATAATTGTGGCGACTAAATTTTTTAGTCACCGAGTCACTAATTTCATCATTCTCTACTAGTGATCTATAATGCTAAAACTATAATTGTTTTATACAATATAGAGTATAAGTTTATAATATCTAACAATTTTATACTCCCTTTGGAAAGAGAGATGAGAAAGAGAGTTTGAAATTGATATAGAAGGTTTTTAAGGGTTAATAAGAATTTGTTCCTCATATATTACAAAGATGATACACTATTTGTTGTGGGGTTTTACGATGTTGTATAGAGACAACGATTTTATTAATTTGAATTCAATGTTGATTAAAACTTCATAGATTGTGAAATTGAGGCGAAATCGAGGCACAAAATTAGGTGTGGTGAGGCGAGAGATATATTCGAGCTTGAATTATAAGGCATTGACGACAATCGTCATCAACACCTATCTCCGTATGTGCTATGTCACATAGATGGATTCAGTGTAAATAATTTCTTTTTACTAGTTTATGTGAGTCTTGAGATGACTACATGACTAACTTGTGGCTTGAGTAGTAGTGACCCAAGGGCATCTAAGTCATCAAAATTTCCTACCAATTGCATTTGACCTGGGTTGCACCAGCCCTTAGCATGGCTGATTTTTTCCCATGGAGTTTTTAATTAGCGACCTTTACACCATAGAGTACCTTAACAAAAAACCATGTCACCATCTATTCTATGTCTCATGGGAGACAATGTGAAAATATTAATTTCATTATTAATTTTAGTTTTTTTCCAATACATAAATTTTATAGAATTTTAATTATGTGTAAATATTAATTCAATACTTAAATTTTATCCTTTTTTCTTAAATTGTGGGAAAACCTATCATAACTGAGTTTTCAAACCAATAGAGGGGACAACCATCAGTAGCTGTTATCTGCTAATGTAGGTTGACTCATCATTTTTATTCAACAAAAACCACACCACCTATAATTACCCTCTTGTGGTCCATAAGGGGGCATGCTTTCACTCCTACCATATGCCTCTAGGTCTTGGGTCGTTAGCTTATCTCCTTAGGTTTATTTCGAAAACGAGTTCTAAGCTAAGAAAAAACATAATTCTAAGCCATGAAAAAAAAAGGAGTTAGAACATACTCGAGGTCCAATATTATATCCATTCTTATATAAGTTATATTTTCTTTAAGACTAAATATATGTGAATTAATTATATTTTCTTTAATAATAAATATATGTGAATTTTTTAAAATGTTTAAATTGATTTAGATTCAATTTACCAAATTTAAAAAATATATAAATTATACAAATATTTTTGGATTTACAAAATAAAAATATATATTTATCTTGATAACTACCAATTTAAATATCATATAAAAATAAATAAAGTAAAGCCTCTCGCCACAAATAATTGTCTTCTTTAAAAAAAACTAGACTCTAGGCTACTGAATGTGTAAATATTACATTAACGTTATTGTCTGCCTAATAGGCCAACTCCAATTCTCATAGAATCTTAGACTTCAGATTTTAGGGACTCACAGACTCTGAATTTGAAACTTTCCCACTACAAGACCATTCGCATTTTTTTTAGGTTCCAGGAGCATTCACTTTTTTTCTAGGTTCCATTTGAAACAAAATTCCTCAGAGTTATCTGGATCAAAAATATCTGCATCGAAGGTAGCTAATGTGCTTAATTTAGTATGGTAGGGCTCTCACGATCGAATCACCTTACACCTAGCTGCATCTTTTTCAACCTGAAGGTCAATAGATAGTAGAATGGGGAAAAATTAGGCATAAAAAGCTATGTAGAGGGCCAAAATGGCCATTTCTGGCGGGCCAAAGGAAATCAAAGATGGAATGGTGTGTACCCTTCCATACCTTACTCATTTAATTTTTTCTTTTTCAAATTTTTGAGGGGTGAGGGAGGTCAAATAAAGCTCTATTAAGTCCCTATATTAATAGTGTAGTCCCTTATTATGTTAGTGTAGCCCCCCTTATTGTTATTGTTGTACCCCTGTAACCCCCATATTTTATTATTGTGCCCTTACATTATTATTGTTAGGTCGGCTAGGATTACATTGTGGCCCCACTAGGATTACATTGTGGCCCCATGGAATCCTATATATAGAAAGGAGGTTTTGTCATTTGTATCATACAAGAATTGTTAATTTATGTAATGTATTGGAGGTTTCCCACTCAAAATTTCTATTTCTAAGGCGTTGATCTCTCTTTTCTTATATTTTTGGAGCTGGTTTCATAACATTTGGTATCAGAGCTTTGGATTCTGGGGTTTCGCTGCTCCGAACATGTCATCGTGGAATTTTCACTATAACATTTTTTATACGAAGGTTAAAAAGCTAAAATTTTTATAGTACAAAGCTGAAATCCTGAGGAACATCGTTGCCAATTTTCAGAGCTTGGTTCGCAATGTTTTTGGAGATATGATCTGTGGAAGTTAGGGCGTTTTGTAGGCTCCTGAATTTAACCTAAATAGGTCATCGCGAAATTTTCGCTATAAATATTTTTCTACGAGGTTTCAAAAGCTGAAATTTTCGTAGAATGAAGCCGAGATCCTGAAGAACCTCCTGTAAAAATTTTAGATCTTGGTTCACAATATTTTTGGAGATATGATTTTTGGAAGTTAGGATTTTTTCAGACTCCCGAATTTCATCTCAAAGAGGTGACCATGGGAAAAACGTCATAACTCTCTCTTTGAGCATTGGATTGAGATTCTGTAAAAGGTGGCCACAATTACACAAACTTTAGTTGCTTCTATATCAATTTCAGAGATGAAAGAGGAAACAGTAACACATTGAAAGTCGTAAAAGTTCGCTCTAGTGAACCAGTCCATAATTAGGTCATCATAGGAGTTTTACATATCTTTGTCTTCAAGAATCCGAATCAGGTCAGACCTATGGCATTCAAAAGAAGATTCAGAGGGATACTTCAGGGCCATATTTCAGATATTGAAGATCCAAAATCACAAATATAATTCGGTTTCAATATCGAGCTCCTCAAAATCAAGAAAAATGTGTGTATTTGGTTTTTAAAATTGCATAACATTTGTTTGAAAAAGAAATTTGAAGTGATTCCAAGAGCATATTTTATAATTTTTATCATTATTGGGTTCTATAATGCCTCCAGAAAATAATTCCATGCCCATTAAGCCTTCAAAAAGCTATACTATGACACATGAAGAGGAAGAATCGCAGTATGAGATATCAAAATTATGGTACCGAGTGCAACAAATTTCGATCTTACGAAGAGAAACTTGCCAACTGAAGATGACATAGATGGTTTAGTAAGATTTTCAGTTGGATATGTAGTAGGATCTTTCCATAAAACATCCAATTGTCCTGCATCAGTAGAGAGCACACTTTCTAATTTCCTTTTTTTTCATTTGATTCCTTACTACTCATTTATGTTGTGGGCTATAGAATATATCCAGAGGAGGAATTTCCTCTATTTTAAGTACAAGCTCGTCATACAGAGTAATGGATATATGTTCTATTTCTGTGACATTGCCACTTATTCTTGTGATTAAACCTTTTGTTGTGTGTACAGGAGTTTGTATGTTCTGTACTTCAAAATTAATCAAATCATTAAATGTTTCCCATTCTTTATCTAACTGAGTGCTAATAGATGGTTTTTGTACATTGAGAGGTGGAAGATTCAACTGTGGAGTGATTGAAGTCTGTTGTTGTGAGAGTTCTTTTGATTGAGATGTATCCTTCACTGAGCCTTCACTTTTATCCTGATCATTATCAGACTTTTTAGAACGTTCAAAAGTTTCTTTGCCGGAATTTGACTTAGACCTTTCTGTATCTAAGCTACCACTGAGACTGACACTAGGAGTTGGTTCCCTTGCAGGTTCCAAGACCAAATTATCCAAAGGGATAGTAGTCAATCTTATTTATCTGTACATTATAAACTGTTGAAATTCTTTTGGGGAAAACCGTGTTTGAGCTAAATGAAAATTTTGGTTAAATGAGCATTTTTCTTGGAACATATCATCAAAAAGATCTTCTTCTCCAGAAAATACTCTTACCTTGACTGCAGTGGTGAAATCCTTAACAACATCATATGGATCGAATAGCCTTCTTGTAAATTTGAACAATTGTAAACATGTAATATTGTTTACTTCCTTAAATGCATGACCAACATCAAATAATGAAAATGCTCCGCAAGAAACAGGAAATTATGGCTAGATGGCCTTCTTTTTATCCTTTAATTCTTTTGTTAAACCTCCCTCTCCACAGGTTTGATATGCAATTTACCGAGCTATGAGTTTATCCGGAACATACAAGGGTAAAACATGAGCTGAAGCAAATCTTCCAAAAACCCTCACATAGGTAAACAATTCTTCTCCAAACCATCTTACAACAGGGAGAATGTCTACTTCTGCTTCAGGGGAGAACCTTGGGGCATCCTTATTATACAACTGTATAGTGGCAACATTATGCCATGGAAAATTTTGTAAAAATGAGGAACGAACTTTGATTCCCACAATTCTTTGTGATAGACATAAATGGGCAAAGGATCATGAATTTTCCATTGCCAACCCATTAAAGGGAACTTAGAAACAAAGCAGATTGGATCCATAACATAAGAAGATAGATAAAAAGGAGGATAGATCCTCTAAGAAACAGTCTGTTTAGACCGGTAATTGAAAATAGCTATGGCTAAGTTATCAGACAATATTTTAGCCCAGTCCAAAATGGTAGCGTTAATAGCAGCATTCAATAAGGGAAGCCATGCAGGAAAAAAATTATTAATGTTAGGCTTTCCAAAAATCCTACATAGCATAGCAACAGCAAAACAATACGAAGAACTAAGTGAACCAGTACTGTACATACTCTGTTTATCTTTCTTTAGTGGTTCATATCTTCTGGACCATTTGTTGGTGCATTCTGCCAAGTTTGTGTTTTCCTTGGCAAACTTCTCCATAAACTGTTTGTTGTAAGTTGCATGAGGCTCCGACAAATGATACATAAGCCTCAAATCTTCTGGAGTGAATGACCCAATGAGCTCTTCATCTTGAGTTTTAAATTGTCTGTCCGTAACATCAGTGCTATCCAACACCCATTTCACCATGTCAGTATATGGAAGTATTCTAGGTCTTGCTGCTATCCAGTGCAAAAATGAACAAGCCAGCTCTGTAAGAGATGCTTCAAAAGAATTACTTGAGCCTGCAGTATCCGCAACATCCATTACTCTTGGGTTTTCTTCTTCAAGCAAATTAAACAAACCCTCCCAAGTGGTGATACCAGCATCTTTATTGCAGGCAGTGTTTGTGTATAAGGATGCCTTCTCTTTACTTTCAGAACTCGGAGCCTTCTCTTTCTTTCCCATAATGCTCTCAATATTTCTTTGTATAGTATTATATTCTTCATGCCTGCAGTTTTACGAATTAAGTGAGAGTAATGATATGAGAAAGGTGACGGGATATTTTTAAATGTTGAAGGCGTATGAAATATATTACTTTAACATGAAATAACCTTTCAATCAAAACAAAATCCTTTTCATTAATAATTAACAATCCATTCATTAACTTGACATTAAAGCGCATAACGAATATCGATTTATGGAGAAGATTTTTTCGTACAATGGGCCGTAAGAATCTACGATAATGCGATCTGCGATTTGCTTTGCAATATCGAAAAATCGCAATATCGCAGATCGCAATTTCTGTAACATCGTGAAATCGCAATATCGCAATATCGCAATCTTGCGAAATCGCAATATCGCAAAATATAAGATATTGCAATCATCTGTTAACATCCTTTCTGCGATATGTGATTTGCGATCACTGTTATCGCACATTAATGATTTGAAGCATAAAATATGATATTTGAAGTATGTGATGCGATAAATATTTTAATGCATAGTTTTGGATCGTGCTATTGCAATGTTAGAAAATTCTACTTGCAAAAGATATTATTCTATTTTTTACGATGGATGCGATATTTCTTCAAGGAAATTTTTTTTTATTCTATTCTATCATAAACCGAAGTTTTTGATAGTAAGTTTTATTGAAAAGGAAAACAAGTACTAATTTTTTTTATTTTTTTTTTGGATTTTAAAACTAAGGGTCCCCACTTATTTAGTATTAAAACTAATACTAAATAAGAAGGGGGGGTTGTTGCTGGCCAGAACAATTGGCGATTCACTTGGAAGAACCAGTTATCTCTACTTTTCTTTTGAATTCTCTAAACTTTTCAAAACAGAAAATTTTCCAGAAAATCAAACTTTATTATAAAAAGACAAAGTACATTATGCTTTAATCTATAAATGACATTTCATTTCTTCTATGTTCAACTTTGACTATTCACTTCCTCAAGCTAGTCCTTGTATCGACATCAATCATTACTTGGTTTAATAAGATAAAAACAAAATACTTCTCTGTAAATCAGTTTTAAATATGCTCATTTGTCGTAGGTAGAGCCATTGCTGCCAGCAAGCATTTATAGCCTCAACAGGGTTACCTGTTACCCAGCAATGATCCTGTGTCCCACTTAGAAAAATATACAATTTTCAAAGAGAAATCCATATTCACACTTATTTCTTTTTTATTTTCTTTTTACCCTTAAAGAACAATGTATTGGTTTGGTAGCCAATTTATGATAGTGCCATTCACTTGATTTATAACTTTGCTGAACAAGCTGGCTCATGATGAGACCCCTTGCCTTTTGATTGCAATAATCTTGAGTCATTGCTCTGTTGTGGTATGCAGTATTGGCAAAGTCAACAAGCTATAATATCTATGGTCATGATAAGTCGGCTCGTGATGAGACCTCTTATTCTTTAAGTTAAAAGTGTATCATTGGATTATTCCCTAAACATTGTAATTTTCTAGGTGGGGAGGAAGTCATTGCTTCCTTAAGATAGCTCTGGACGACAATAATAGAGTTTTTTGGAAAGAAATTTTCTACAGAGAACCTTCGTTTTGTTATTGATACCTTTCATTAGACTGATATAAAACAATCTTTCACCAAAATTTGTTTTTCATCAAAATTTTCAAAGTTGAAACTAATATCATTTCTAGATTTTAAACTTTTAACTGTATCTTTGAATAATAATGATCAATATTCTAAAAAGAATTCTATTTATATAAGTGAAGAAATAAAATCTAAAAAGAGAATTTGTATCTTTTTTGTGAATTCCAAATGTAACCATTAACAACTGGTTTTATTATGACAATAAAGAAAACTAATCTACAAAATAGAAGAATGATCTCCTATGGAAAATATTTTTTTAAGATCTTTCCATTAATAGGTAAAGACTCTCTTTTCCCTGTTAAATCCTGTAACATAAAAGTAGATGGACCTATGATTTCTGCAATTTGGAAAGGACCAAGCCACATTCGTTGAAATTTCGTATGTTTTCATTTTCCTCATGAGCCTTGTCCCATTTTAAAACTAAATCTTCTATCTGAAAATCCTTCCTGGTTATCATGTTTGAATCAAAAGAATCTTTAACTAATGCTTTATGATGAGCATGAATTACCTTGGCCTTTTCTTGTTGTTCTTCTAACTAAATTATTTCCATCTGCCTTAATTGTAAAGAAGAAGTTGGTTCTTCATCAATATATTGGAATAAGGCTAAAGAAGGAATCGCTAGATGAGTTGGAAGAACCACTTCTCTCCCATAAACTAAATTAAAGGGAGAAGTGCCAATAGAAGCCTTCTGCATTATTCGATCTGCCCTTAAAGCATATCTTAAATATTTATGCCAATTCTTTTGATTTTGATCAATGGTTCACTTAATGATTCTGATTAAGTTTTTATTTGTTGATTCAGCTAACCCATTTCCCCGTGGATAATAATTGGCAGAGTATTTAAGTTTGAAACCTCTCTTGAGTGCAAATTCAGTCATAGCATTACCAGAAAAATATGATGCATTATCAAAAATTAAAGCGGAAGGTAAACCAAACCTGGTGATTATGAACTGATCTATAAACTCGATGATATGCTCGGCATTAGCAGTCTTGAGAGGGACTGCTTCTACCCATTTCGTAAAATAATCAGTTGTTGTAATGATATACCTATGTTGTTTAGAAGAGTGAGGAAAAATCTCACCTATTATTTCCAATCCCCATTGATCAAAAGGCTGTTCAATGTTGACTGGTTGTAAGGGTAATGATGGATTATTTTGTCTTCCAGCTGTAGTTTGACAAATCTGACATTTCCTTGCATAGCGATGTGAATATTTGAATAACATGGGCCAGTAATATCCTGCACGGAGGATCTTATGTGCAGTAATATCTCCAGCATAATGTCCACCTGCTGGCCCATCATGAAGTTCCTGCAAGACTTTTTCAGCTTCAGATTTCTCCAGACATCTAAGAAGAACAGAATCATAATTCATTCTAAAAAGAACATCATTCACAGGTTGATATTGTTTAGCCTTCAACCTTAGAGCTCTTTTCTTGGTGTAATCGAGATTTGGAGGAGCATATCCATTCTTTAGATAAAATATGATATCAGCATATAATGATTCAACATCGTTTAGGCTTACCTCATATGTTTGTATTTCTTCAGATGGTTTTTCAGAAATAAGCGATGCTCCAGCTAGTATTTTGCAGAAACCTTGACCTCTTACAATAATTTCCGGTTTGATTTCAACATCATATTCTTGTAAGGCAGTAACCCAATTGGCTCTTTTCTCACCCACATCTTTTTGGACTAAAAGATTTCTTACCGCTGGAAACGGTACTATGATTTTTGTATAGGTTTTAAGTAGAAAGGGTCTGAAATATTTAATTTCTTTGAAAACAACATAAGCTTTTTTCTCCACATATGAATAATTCAACTCAGCCCCCTGTAAATTTGAACTGAAAAAAGCAATTGTGGCTTTTTCTTTGTCTTGATTTGCTTGAGTGAGTATTTCAGCATAAGATTTATCAGAGGCAAATGTATACAAAATAAAAGGATCAAAAAAATTTGGAGTTGCTAAAGATGGAGCATTAATAATTTCTTGTTTGATCAGATTGAATGCCTCATATTCGTCTTTGCCCCACTTGAAGTTTGAATTATTTTTAATCATTGCTTGCAAAGAAGATACAATTCTCGAAAAATATGGCACAAATCTCTTTACAAAATTAATCTGGCCAAGAAAATATTGCATAGCTTTCTTGTTGTGAGGTAATGATATTTCAAAAATTTCTTTGATTCTATCAGGATCAATATGAATTCCAGATTTTGATACTATGAATCCAAGAAGTTTTCCTTCACTTAATGCAAAAAATGATTTTTTCGGATTAAGTGAAATTCCATACCTTTGACAACGTTGGAAGATCTGCTTCATATCTCTAAAATGATTGCTTCGTTTTTTGGAATATACAGTTATATCATCCAAGTAAATTACCACTGATTTGTTAACTAATCCCTTGAAAGCAATGTCCATGGCTCTATGAAATGTGGCACCATCATTGATTAGACCAAAAGGCATCTTTTGATATGCATAAGTGCCCCATTTGGTTCTGAATGTAGTTTTCAATTGATCATCAGGATGGACTAACACTTGGTTGTAACCAGAAAAACCGTCTAAGAAAGACATTAATTATGATCCTACAACTGCTTGTAATATTTGCTCCATAGGAGGCAAAGGAAAATTATCTTTTTGGCAGGCTTTATTATGATTTCAAAAGTCAATGCAAATTCTAATGTCTCCATTCTTCTTTCTAACAGGAACCATATTGGAAACCCACTTAGAATGTCGGACGTGAAAAATAATCTCGGCTTTCAATAACTTATTGAGTTCAAATTTGATCTGATTTTCTAGATTGGGGTGGATCTTTCTTAATTTTTGTTGGACAGGTTTCTCATCATTTATCATTGGGATAGTATGTTGGATGATAGAAGTGTCATAAGTTTTTAGTTCATCGTAGTTCCAAGAAAAAACACTTTCATATTGTTTCAAAAGACGAACATACGCTAATTTTTCTTCAGGAGCTAGGCCAAGGCCTAGGTTGATATTCTGTGGTTTGGCATCAGTTCCAAGATTTACTAATTCATAATTCAAAGTCAAAATTTGTAGTTTTGAATTGGTAGATCTTTTAAATCAATCTTTCAAATCATAAAGGTCTTCTAACTTGACTACTGACTTTGGCATAGCATTATTGGTGCTATCTTGGAGCAATTGTTTATCATGTTGGTCTTCATCAATTATCTGATTGGTGTAAGATCCTTCAGATGTGAGAAAGTTTACAATATCAGGATCATCATTGAAAATCCTCCAATTGGTAATGTTATCAGGAATTGAGGCTCTAAATATTAATTCAATTGAAAATCGATCAAGAATAAAATCTTCTGCAGCAGTGAGCTTGGAAGCTACGTTAGCTAGGAGGTCTGAACTAGCATTCTAGATTCTGGGAATTGATGAAATATTAAACACTATAAAATGTTCAGTCAGATCTTGAACTAAAGATTGGTAATGCTTCAAATGACCTAATAAACAATGTATAGTATTGCGTACCTGTTTGATTACAATTTCTGAATCTACAAAAACTTGTAGATATTTAATGTCTAATCCGATTGCTTTGTATAGTCCTTGGACTAAAGCCTCATATTCTGTGGTATTATTGGTGTAATCGAACTCGAGTCTGCAATTTAACATAATTTTGTTTCCCTCTGGACTAACCAACACACATCCTACTCCTGCTCCTTCATTAGACTTAGAATCATCAAAAAATAATTTCCAAAATAAAGATTTATTTACAGGAATATCTACAAAATTAATACATTTAGAACTATCTGTTTGAGAAAAAATTTCTATTTGAGATAAAACAGAATGTTCTAAATAAGGTGAAGTATGAGCATTGAAATTTCCTAAGAAATAATCAACTCAATAATTTCCAATGATATTACTGTTGTATGCAACTGGTTCATTCTCTCCTTCTAGTTCTGTTACTATGTATTTCTGATGTTTTTCTCGCTCAACCTTTATCTAATTTGGTTTACCATTGTAAGGAAGCCACATATGCGACCAATCAGTTGCGAAGTATCCATGAATTTTTTTTGACCAATCTCTACTAAGAATTAAACCATAAAATTCTGGAATATCTGCAGCTAAAATATCGATAACTTGACATACCTTTGGATTTGATGACAGTCTTATGGTAACCTGATTTAATTCGCCAAGCACTTCCACTTGCGATCAATCTAACTGGACTATGCGGACAACAGATTTTTGTGGTTGAATGTTCAACTTTGCACATATTGATTTTGGTAGAATATTAGATGAAGCTCCAGAATCCACTAAACAATTATGCAAATTTTTATTGAAAACTTCATAAGTAAGAAGAAATGGAGGAGTATGAGATATCGACCTTCCTCCAATTAAAGCGAGATTTTCTAGATCAACTTTACTGATCGCATTAGCTGGAGGTCTTCCCATCTCATTGGATGCTTGAGAAATCACAAGATTGGGTAAAGGTTTTTCTGGTATAGCGTGTAATTCTTTCAGAAGTACCTTTTGTTGGTGTTTTCACTTGCTCAATTCATAAAAAGTGATGTTAGCCCTAGTATTCTTCATGTCTTCTATGATATTATACTCCATTTCATCTGGAAAAATTAGTGTTCTTGATGGAATTGATGAATCTGTTTGGACTGGGCTGGTTTGAATTGCTTTAGATGTCGTTTTCTTGGGTGCAAATTTATCCTTAGTCAATGAGCTTGTGCTCTTTGACTTAGGAGTAGGTTGAGGAGGATCAAGTTGATTTCTACTTCGAGTACTAACTAGGGATGCTTCTTGATATTCCTCATCTGGAAGGATGAAATCCCACATACCTTGTAATTCTATGACTTCTTCTTCATCGGTAGTTTCTTCAGTAGCAGTTTCCTCTTCTTCTTCTTTTGATTCAGCATTAGTAATAGCATTTGGTGGCTTTGAATCAGTTGAATGGTTTCTTCTAAAAGGCTTGAAAGACTTTTTAGAAGATGTTTCTTCCACTTGTTTCTTAATGTCAACCATTTCGTTAGACATTTCTTTCAAAACTTTCCGCAATCCTTCTAAATGAAATGGATCTTTTGATTGTTTTTTCTTGGGGTCTTCCTTAAAAGTAACTTTCTTGGATTTGCGTTCTTCTATTGCATTTTTCTTATCTAAAGTAATGATACGTTTCTCTATTGCTATTGTCTCCTTCATGTTTTCTACTAAAGTTGTTTTGTTAGCCCTACCAATGAAGATTGCTATGTTTGATGGTAAAGCAGAAATGTACCATTCACTTCGCACTTCTTCACTAGGCTTGGAAGCAGTAGGAATTTTGTTTAACAATTTATTGAAATGTGAATTAAAATCCTTGACAAGTTCTTTTGAATCAGCTCTAAGATTAGATATATCATTTATCAATGTCGCTGTAGACCTGTCATCACCAAATTTAGTCAAAAATTGATCTTGAAAGATATCCCAACTAGTGATGGATCCAGATGGTAACGAGAAATACCATGATCCAGCTGCTCCTTGTAGGGTATAGGGAAAAAGTTAGACAACAACATCTTCATTAATAACTCCATTAAGATTTATGGACAGCATAAAATTGTTTATATGTTCTTCTGCTAGCATGCCTGCTTCAGGATTAAACTTAGGCAGCCATTTTTTAGGATGGGTTGGTAATTGACTCAAGGGTGCAGGCATTAAGACCGCCCCTGGATTATTCCACGGCATTTGGGCCATTGCTAAACTACTAATAGAGGAAAGTGTAGAAGATGATATCTGTGATTGGGAAGATGAAGATATTATAATTACATATGATTGAGAAGGTGATGTGGAAGTTCCAGTGGAGTGAGGGACAATAGTCTGAAGTGGAGGGGTGGACGGTTGACTTCACGGTGAAGAGGTTGAGATGGATGATGATTATGAAAGAGTCTCACTATCAGACCCTTTAGGTGATTTCCTTGCTCTTTTCCTTGTAGTTAGAGGTAACTCAGTTGGCTGAATGCCAAGATTTTTTTCTCTGTAATTTAGTAAGAGGATGAGCGGGATTATATTGGGAAGTTACACTCCCTTGAGATTTATCATATCTTTGAGGTGATATTGAAAATTGTTGAAGTTTATGAATCAAATATTCAACTTCCGGAGGTTCAATAGCAGATTCTTCTGAAAATTCAGGGTTTGTAGTAGTGTCTGTTCTTCTTTCGACTTTTGGTTCTATATTTAAAATTTATGAGTGTGATGGAGAAGTCAGGGGAGATGGTGAGGGTGATTTACTCTCAGAATGGTATTTGGATTTAGATTTACTTGCCATTCATAGTTTTTGGTCCTCCTTCTAGCACCAAATATGTTGAAGCCCCGAAAATCGGGTCTACAACAAGGGGGATACCCACCCGGTCCTGACCTTGGTTAGCAGCTCCTTTTCCGTTTGGTGTAGTGGGTTCGACTGGGGAAAATGGGACCAATTTCCCAATATGTGTGTTTCTGTTGAGAATAGATATTTCCTTTCTAAAAAATTTCCTAAGTGAAATGCTTTTATTCTATTTCTAATCTAATCATATGCAAACTGTATTCTAATTTAAATAGAAATATCTAATTCTAAACTAGCCCGGGATGTAATCTTTCTATTTATGCGATCTAAAATGATTTAAAATAACAATCGATAAAAAATATTATTAAACTGTTATAAGAAAATAATTCAATAAAGATAAACCACTTCATATAAAAAGTTAGATGAAACAGTTGTGAAAAACATATCGCATAATAAGTTATTCATACATTAAGCATAAATAAATAGCTATCACCATACAAAAGTGCCAAATGATAACTTAAGCATTCAAGCATCAATATATAAATAACTGAACATAAATATCACTTTTAACACAGAAGCAGAAATAGTTAAGAGATAAAAGTACCATTTATAACTGGTTCTACTCATGAGCTAGAAGCAATAATGACTTATCTCTTCTTAATCCAACATCTACTAAGAGTACAGAAATGCAACATCAATAGCAAATATTAGACACAGATATCAATAAATCTCATTCCATTCATTCATCAAAACCTCCTCTGAGGGTGCAGAAGTGCATGTTCTGAGGACAAGTTTTTGACAAATTTCAGGACCTTTGTCTAAATGCATGAGAAGGGTTTAAATACTACTAACTAAGTCTAAAAATAGTTTATTACAAAAATTTAGGATTCGGTTTAAATGACCGTCATTTTTCAAGGAAAAAATAAAGTAAAACTAAAACTAAATGTAAAATTAAGAACTATCAACTAACTACTTATGAATCTAATCTTTGAATTTGCAAGCATCCAGCATTGATTTGAGAAGAGGAGGCTGGCCGACTTCAGATTTTAATTGTCCTGAAAAAATAGAATCGGCAAGTGTTGGCGCAATCTTCTTAGCAGAATTAATGATGCAATTAAGAGCACTGCATTGACTGTGTGGTTTTACCAGACATGTCCAGTAAGAATCCAAATTTAACTTTATCAATCCTTGAATTGATTTTTCCTTTTCTTCAACTTTCTGTTTCCACTCTGTTTGCAAATGCTATGCTTGTGGTAGGTATCCTGGAATAGTTTCTAAAATCAAATTAACCTCGTGCAAGTTTTCATTTACACAATCAGTAATATTGCTTGTCGCTGTAGCTGCTTCCTCTGCTGCTTTTTCTGCTTCTCTTATCTGTATATCCCAATTATTGAAGAGCATTTTTTTATGACTGTCATTGATGATTGGTGCTCCTACTCTTTTTCCTTCCTCTAGCTTTTTCCATGCCAAATAATTAGTAACTCTTTCATTAATTAATTCATAATCATGTCTTAATTCTACGACATGATTAGTGATTTGATCACTTTCTTGACAAAAAGAGTTCCACTGTGAAATATTTTGGCGTAATATATCTTGTTGTTGCAGTAGTTGATTATTCAAGGAAATAGACTCTAAGATAAACTCTGCAAGCTTGGGATCATATTTATGCATCTCTTGGATAATCTATATTTGTTTCTCTTTTTTGGCCAAACTTTTCTGATATCCGATTTGCATTTGTTGAAACTCTTGCTGTAACTTTTCAAGTTTTATCTTTGTTTCACTGTTAGCATGGGCTTGTTGTAATTGTTGTTGCAAAACTTGTATTTGATCTTCTTTTTCATTTAATAATAGTCCTACCTCAGATTCTTTGTCAATAGTTGCGAAGGCATAAGCTCCTGTAATCTGAGATAATTTAGTAAGATTTTCAGTTGGATCTGTAGTAGGATCTTTCCATAAAACATCCAATTGTTCTGCATCAGTAGAGAGAACACTTTCTAATTTCTTTTTTTTTCATTTGCTTCATTTCTACTGCTTTATGTTGTGGGATATAGAATATATCCAGAGGATAAATTTCCTCTATTTTAAGTACAAGCTCAGCAGAGGGAGTAATGGGTAAATGTTCTGTTTCTGTGACATTGCCACTTATTCCTGTGATTAAACCTTTTGTTTTATGTACAGGAGTTTTTATGTTTTGTCCTTCAACATTAATGAAATCATTAAATGCTTCCCATTCTTTATCTAACTGAGTGCTACTAGATGGTTGCTGTACATTGAGAGGTGGAAGATTCAACTGTGGAGTGATTGAAGTCTGTTGTTGTGAAAGCTCTTTTGATTGAGCTGTATCCTTCACTGAGCCTTCACTTTTATCCCGATCATTACCAAACTTTTTAGAATGTTCAGAAGTTTCTTTGCTAGAATTTGACTTAGAACTTTCTGTATCTGAGCTGCCATTGAGACTAACACTAGGAGTTGGTTCCCTTGCGGGTTCCAAGCGCAAATTATCCAAAGGGATAGTAGTCAATCTTCTTTCTCTGTACATTTTAAACTCTTGAAATTCTTCTGTGGAAAACCGTGTTTGAGCTAAATGAAAAATTTCCTTAAATGAGCATTTTTCTTGGAACATATCATCAAAAAGATCTTCTTCTCCAGAAAATACTCTTACCTTGACTGCAGTGGTGAAATCCTTAACAACATCATATGGATCGAATAGCCTTCTTGTAAATTTGAACAATTGTAAACATGTAATATTGTTTACTTCCTTAAATGCATGACCAACATCAAATAATGAAAATGCTCCGCAAGAAACAGGAAATTATGGCTAGATGGCCTTCTTTTTATCCTTTAATTCTTTTGTTAAACCTCCCTCTCCACAGGTTTGATATGCAATTTCTCGAGCTATGAGTTTTTCCGGAACATAAAAGGGTAAAACATGAGGAGAAGAAAAGCTTCCAAAAACCCTCACATAGGTAAAAAATTCTTCTCCAAACCATCTTGAAACAGGGAGAATGTCTACTTCTGCTTCAGGGGAGAACCTTAGAGCATCCTTATTATACAACACTCTGTACAGTGGCAACATTATGCTATGGAAAATTTTGTAAAAATGAGGAACGAACTTTGATTCCCACAATTCTTTGTGATAGACATGAATGGGCAAAGGATCATGAATTTTCCATTGCCAACCCATTAAAGGGAACTTGGAAACAAAGCAGATTGAATACATAACATAAGTAGATAGATAAAAATGAGGATAAATCCTCTGAAAAACGGTCTGTTTAGACCGGTAATTGAAAATAGTTGTCGCTAAGTTATCAGACAATATTTTAGCCCAGTCCACAATGGTAGTGTTAACAACAGCATTCAATAAGGGAAGCCATTCAGGCAAAAACTTATTAATGTTAGGCTTTCCAAAAAGCCTACATAGCATAGCAGCAGCAAAACAATATGGAGAAGTGAGCGAACCAGTTTTGTACATACCCTGTTTATATTTATTCAGTGGTTCATCTCTTCTGGACCATTCTTTGGTGCATTCTGCCAAGTTTGCATTTTCCTTGGCAAAATTCTCCATAAACTATTTGTTGTAAGTTGCCTGAGGCTCTGACAAATAATACATAAGCCTCAAATATTCTAGAGTGAACGACCCAATGAGATCTTGATCTTGAGTTTTAAATTGTTTGTCTGTAACATCAGTGCTATCCAACACCCATTTCACCATGTTAGTATATGGAAGTATTCTAGGTCTTGCTGCTATCCAGTACAAAAATGAACAGCCAACTCTGTAAGAGATGCTTTATAAGAATTACTTGAGCCTACAGTAGCCACAACATCCATTACTCTTGGGTTTTCTTCTTCAAGCAAATTAAACATACCCTCCCAAGTGGTGATACCAACATCTTTATTGCAGGTAGTGTCTACATATAAGGACACCATTTCTTTACTTTCAGAACTTGAAGCCTTCTCATTCTTTCCCATAATGCTCTGAATATCGCTTTGTATAGTCTTCTGTTCTTCGTGCCTACAGTTCTACGAATTAAGTGAGAGTAATGATATGATAAAGGTGACGGTCTAGTTTTAAATGTTGAAGGCGTATGAAATATATTACTTTAACGTGAAATAACCTTTCAATCAAAACAAAATCTTTTTCATTAATAATTGACAATCCATTCATTAACTTGACATTAAAGCGCATAATGGATATCGATTTATGGAGAATATTTTTTCGTACAATGGGCCCTAAGAATCTACGGTAATGTGATCTGCGATTTTCTTTGCAGTATCGCAATATCGCAGATCGCAATTTCCGTAACATCGCGAAATTGTAATATCGCAATATCGCAATCTCGCGAAATCGCAATATTGCAAAATATAAGATATTACAATCATCCGTTAACATCCTTTCTGCAATATGTGATTTTCGATCACTGTTATCGCACATTAATGATTTGAAGCGTAAGATATGATATTTGAAGTATGTAATGCGATAAATATTTTAATGCATAGTTTTGGATCGCGCTATCGCAATTTTAGAAAATTCTACTTGCAAAAGATATTATTCACTTTTTTGCGATGGATGCGATATTTATTCAAGGAAATTTTTTTTTATTCTATTCTATCATAAACCTAAGTTTATTGAAAAGGAAAACAAGTACTAATTAAAAAAAATTATTTATTTTTGGATTTTAAAACTAAGGGTCCCCACTTATTTAGTATTAAAACTAATACTAAATAAGAAGGGGGGGTTGTTGCTGGCCACAACAGGAAGGAAGAGAGAGAATTATATATATTATACCCTGTTATAGCCCTGTCCAAGTTTGATATTTCCCCTATGCCTCCTGCACTTCCCAGATTTTCAGGAAACCCTTATTTCCTTGAGATGTTCACCTTCATCCTATGTGACATCCATTGTGCACTATTCTTGGAAGAATTTTTACAAGTTTAGGGCTAGACGGATCTAGAGGATGGTTTTCTCGAGGCTGTGGAAAATTTTAGGTGATCTCTCCACTATTTGTGTATTGTACATGTTATCAAAAAAATAAGTGCCATCTTGTTCCTAATGTTTACATGTCATATACCTCTTATACATGATTAATGATCTTAATAGTTCATTTATTGTTATTTCTATGATATTATGTATTCTTTTTCCTAACATCTACAACATATATATGTTGTACAACTAAGGTTTTGCACTTGTTCTTTGCTGGTTTGTAGGTTATGGAGCACAAAGAGTTATTTGGGGTTTGAACCCTGTGGGATCTACTACAACCAAAGGATTAACAGGTAAGGTCTGTAATCCTTATTTCCTAGTTTAAAGAATAGAAGTTTTCTAACTGAGTCCTTCTTGTGATGAATTTCCCCTGATCTGTGAATCTTTATCAACCCAAGACCTTAGGGTAACATTTCCCATAATACCAGTGTTTTCGAAAGCATGGAGAATTATATGAGAGAGTGCTCTAGTTGACAAATAGAGTAGGTACGGGAAAAAAATGAAGGCTCTTTTGATCGTCACCAATGAGATTAAATAATATACAAGACTAAGATATCAGTTTTTTTTGGTGTTTTACAATAAATAATAGAAGGATGAATACTTGTCAAGGTTAGATTTATTTTTAAATTTTCTATAAACTGGCTTGTAATATGTATAAATATTAAAAACCATTCTAAAGTAGAAGTAACATTTGAAACATTTCTACACAGATAGGAAAGATCATACCTCTGATGATCCTTGGTACGCTTACAAAATTCCTTTATGACATCTTCACTTTCATAAGATACTAGAACTTCCCTTGTGTCATGTGGGTGATGACATGACACGTCTGAATTTTAAAGAACCTCAGGAATTTCTAAGATAGACACACTATGTTTCCTATATTTTGAACTTACTTTTGATAAGAAAAGAATTCAACTTACACTCAAGGAAAGGTATAAGATCTACAAGTGTTGTATCATTTGGTTCAAGCTTTCATTGCTTAATGGGTAGAGAATTCTCACCATTCATACATGTCTCAAAGCATGTCCACTCAAATAAATCACTTTTGCAGGATCTATATTCATCTTTGATAAATCTTGCAATAATCCCCTGAACCACTAGACTATATGCACTAGAAATAAATAACTGGAATAAATTAGAAATAACTAGTATATAATCTTCATAAAGGACCAGATTTGACACTATATAGAACAAAATAAATATATAAAATTAAGAGGGGAATGTATATAAAACACTGTAAAATAGATTATAAAAGGAAAATGACATTTAAAAATTGAAGGCTCAATCCAAATGTATACAATCTGTATAACTACTAATTAATTCATAAGAATACCAATTAATATATACTAATGTTATATCCTAATATTTACTAAAGAATCAATGTAGCTATTATTAACCTACTTAGTGTTATTTTGTGGTATGGTTTAAGCTTCTTGTTATTATCGCTACAAGTGGGCACAGTTGCTATCATAAATTTCAAGATCGAACAAAACTGACACATTACCAAATATTTTATTTCTTTAAAATACCACCCATTTTGAACCCAACTATGCAAGAACATCTCAAACTATGTAACCATGAATACAGTAAAGTGCTACAATATCTAGTCAATATTGTGAAATAATAAGCTATATCTACTTACATGGGAACATCAATATATAAGTTCATAAAACCTCAAATTTCTCTTGATTCCTTGTGTAACTATTAGTGTGGAAAATCCATTGAAAACAAAGAAATTTCTTAAGAGATACATTTGTAAGAATACATTTTTCTATGCTTATTTTTCATCCTTTAGTTTTAACATTGAAGTGTTATGCTCATCTAGGCTTAGGTGATTTACCAAATTTATTTCCAAAACTGACACTCGAGACTTTTGTTAAACTGATCAGTATTCATTGCATCACTTTGAGGTGCTTGAAATTTTCGTGACATTTTTCAAGGAACATCACCATTTATACCAGGCAGAGAAGCCATGACGACATGCAGTTGTAAGCCTATGTCAAGTTAAAGTGCCATACCCATGTTTTCTTTTAAAATATCACAACCAACCAAAAAAAAATATTCAAACCAACATATATTCTTATGGTGAATGATATAACTAAAAAATATCCAATTTAAAATTACCAACTTTGAAGAAATGAAAATATAATTGCATCTATTTAGAAAAACAATTGATGAACAAACATGCATTTACAAGACTTCAATATAGGATGAAATGAAGGTGCAAGTTTGAAACATACATATTTTTTAAGAAAACTATAGTAAAAATGAAAAAAACATGGGTTTCTCCACGAGGTCATTCGACTAAACATAAAAAAATGTTGTACAGTAGTTTTCACTTCAACTACAAACTTCAATGCTTCATCAACCTAAATACTAGGGGGAAGCACTCAATGAAGGGGGTTGCCTTCTCTATATTGTTCCATCAAATAGAGTGAAAACTATGTAGAACTCCCTTAGATAAATAATATTTTCGGCATCCTCATCAAACAAATCCCAAACCTGCTTTAAAAACTCTAAATGACGCACCGAAAATAACACCAACAATTAAAATTAGGGTAGTGTGATGGCGATATCAGAAAAACATTTCCTTGAAAATCTCCATTAAAGGAGGATTTTTTTATATATATGTCAATGATAACATGGATTTCAGTCCTCTAGAAATGGAACTAGAATATCTAATGGCTAGCATCTATGATAGAATTACTGGTTGAAAAAACATAAAACACATAATGGAATGACCATTAAATACTAATTTATTATTTCATACAAAATTGAGAACCCTTATAAAAGCTTCGTGTGTCCACCGACCTGTCTATATCAGCCTTTACAAATGTCACATTAAATTTGAATTTTAAAAATCCAAGGACCATGAATATATTGAGTAAACTCACATAATCACTCATTTAATCTAGCACTTCAGTAAAATGGCATAGAAATAATCATCAACTTTATATTATCATTTGTCTCTTCAATACCTCTTGGAAGCTTCCAGCTCAAGAAAATTTCATGAGCTTGTTCACTCATGATTTTACCGTCCCTTTCAGTGTCATTCTTACATAAAACCTTGGTATTATTTTGACCATCAGACTGCATCATCCTAGGAATAGTCAATGGAGACACATGTTCTAAATATTTATTATTTCCACTGCATCATCCTAGAAATAGTCGGTGGAGACACATGCGGTAAATATTTATTATTTCCACTGCATCATCATATGAATAGTTGGTGGAGATACATGTGGTAAATATTTATTATTTCCACTCCATCATCATAGGAATAGTCGATGGAGACACATGCAATAAATATTGATTATTTCCTGGAGGCACATACTATTGTGTAGCTCCAACACTCTATTGTATCATGGGATCTCTAATGAATGTTGAGAGAAGACCAAGGTATGGTTTAGCTACAGTGGGTGGTGAAATTTGAGGTGGAGGAATTTAAGATGCTACTGGTTCAAACAAAGTTTCCTTCATAATATCGTGTGTCAACTCGCAACCACTTTGTGCCAGTGTTAATAGCTTTAAATAATTGTAAAATTTTTCCCTTCCAAGGAAGCTTGTGCCATTCTAATCATCATTCATCCATACCTGTAGAGTGCATAGAAATAATTATTAGATAATGAAAAAGTCAGAGAGATCATCAAAGTTCATATCCATCAATGCACTCCTGGCATGCATCTTTCTCTTCCTCAATATCATATTCCATAAGATCTTAAGCTAAGGTCCAAAAATCACACCAATTTAATTATGGGTAGTCAAATAATCCTTGAACAAAGAGAGTTTAAACCATGGAACTCAAATTGAATTGTAAAATTGAGCATCAAAAATTTTCATTACTTCTTACAGTGATTGTGATATTGTGCAAGTGTAGATAACCAAGTCTATTGTGTCAGTGATCTCATAATTTATAGACTAATGAGATACGTACCATTGTCTTTTACAATCTATGATATTTTTTTTCAGCACGAAAAATAAATCTGGTGTATATACTCTACCAGGGCACATATCAGTTCCAAAATCATAACTTTGAGCATGATATATCTAGCCAAAATATGATATATCCAACCAAAATTTATAATCGAATCATATGATATATCCAGCCCAAATATCTAAGAGATGTCATTGTGTTAAGGAAGATCACTTAAGAGTACAAGGACAAAGAGAATCATGCTCTCACGACTTTTGAAATCCTTTAATTTATAATATAAGAGATAAAACTAAACCAAGTACACAATGTATGGTATGCTACCAAAATATCATAAGAGTTTATCCTATCTTTAAAACCCTAATTTCCGGTCAACTTCGACGAATCATCATTTTTAGGAAAATCTTTAAAATTAGATATACGATTTGAAGAAATCCAATTTGAGGAAGGAATTAAAGGAGAGAAAGGGACCATGTGCAAGTATTTTCTCGGTTAAATTGGACCCCTGAAATAATACCAATGCTTAGGAACTCGATTTCCAACAATTACTCTCCATGGATGCATATAGATTTTTCCTAATGTAGAACTACAATCCTCATCCTTTCACTAATAATATGTTTTCTTAAGCTCTCTACGAATGAAATTATAGTTCATGGATGGATCAATACTGAATACACTAAATGAAATATATTGCTTCGAGAAAAGAAAACAATGGTCAACCATACATTTTCTCTCATAGCAAGAGCTGTGGTAAATATATCCATCTTAGATTCATTGGTTCATGGATGTATTCTTACTAAATATGCTAAATTCAATATAGGTCTTCAAAGCAAAGGAAACAATGGTCAACCATCCATTTTCTTTCATGCCTTAGTAAATATCTCCATCCCACATTCAAACAATGACTAAACAATGACCTGAACAATCGTTTCATAGTAATAATCTACAATGAATGCAGATTTCTCTAAGTGACACTGGCTGCGTGGGTGATATAACCTTTCAGCCTTTTAGTAACCCTAAACCATAAATCTGATAAATGTCATGGCTTAGGCACTCGATCCCAAACAATTATTCTCCATGGATGCCTACAAATTTGTCCCTATTTAGAAGCAGAATCATCATCCTTTCACCAATAATATGTTTTCTGAGGCTCTCTATGAATGCAATTATAGTCCATGGATGGATCAATACCAGAGACACTAAATGCAATATACGGCTTCGAAGCTGACAAAAACAAAAGCAGCAAAAAAAAAATACGAGCAACAAGAAAGACGCTGGAGAGAACACTCTGTATTTTATTGAATGACAAAGATATTTATACAACTAAAAAACAGTTAAAATAAAGAAACCATTCTTCTAACTAATCCTACAACAACGGATTAATAACTAAACTAATCCTACAACAATGGAGTAAATATTAATTCTCTAACATTCCCCCTTAATCTTGAGGGTTACAATGTTTTATGCCTAAATTTTGACATTGAAATTAAAAATTAACTTTTCCTAATGGTTTGGTGAAGATATTCACTAACTATTCCTTGGAATCACAAAATTTGAGAGAAATATTACCATTCTTGATGAGTTCATGAATAAAGTGAAAATGAGTGTCAATATGTTTTCTCTCTTGATGAAAGACATTGTTCTTCGATAAGGGAATAGTGGATGTGTTGTCAAAAAGTATTGGAATAGGTTCATTTTCTGTATATCTGAGGTTAGAGAGAAGTCTCTTTAGCCACACTCCTTGACATGATGCTGAATTTGTTGCAATGTACTCAGCCTCTATTGAATATAGCGCAACTATGGGCTGATTTTTGGATGACCATGAGATCAAGCTTCTACAAAATAGAAAAACATAGCCAGAAGTGCTTTTCCATTAATCAATACAACCTGCATAATCATTTTCTGTAAAACCAAAAATTTTACTATCTATAGAGGTTGCATAAGATAAACCATAAGTAGATGTAGTTGCAATGTATCTTAACAACCTTTTTCCAGCTTTCCAATGAAAAACTTTAGGAGATTCCATAAACCTGGAAATATAACTCGATGCAAATGCTATATCAGGTCTAGTGGCAGTAAGACACATAATACTACCAGCTACTTGCTTATACAAATTCGCATTAACAATAGCACCCACATCATATTTACTTAACTTTGTACCAACTTCAATAGGAGTATCCATCGGTTTACACCTATCCATCTTAAATTTTTTAAAAATGTTAGTAGCATACTTCTGTTCACTCATAAACATACCATCATGTGTTTGTTTCACTTAGATACCTAAGAAGTATCTCATTAATCCAAGATCTATCATTTCAAAATCATTTTCCATTGCAGCTTTAAATTCATCTAACTCCATGTTACCTATATAAATTATGTCATCAACATAAAGACGCAGTATCAAAATATTACCTCGATGATCATTATTGATATACAAGGTGGTTTCATGGTCACTTCTTCTGAAACCATTATTTAGCAAGTAATGGTCTATTCGACTATAACAAGCTCTTGGAGCTTGCTTTAAGCCATACAATTCTTTTTTCAACTTGTACACCTTATGGTTTTTATTCTTGATTTAGAATCCAGCTGGTTGTTCAACATACACTTCTTCATTCAAAACACCATTCAAAAAGGCAGACTTTATGTCCATTTGGTAAAAAGGCTACTTGTTTTGTGTTGCAATAGCTAATACAAATCGAACCGTATCAATTCTTGCTACAGGTGCAAATGTTTCACCATAATTTAGGCCAGGTTGCTGTGAAAATCCTTTGGAAACTAATCTTGCTTTGTGCTTATCAACCTCACCTCTCTCATTTAACTTTGTTTTAAAAACCCATTTGACAGCTATAGAATTTTTATCATCAGGTAGATCAACCAAATCCCAAGTTTGATTTCTTTCAATTGCATCAATTTCATTATTCATTGCATCTACCCATTCTTTCTCCTTTATGGCCTCTTCGAAAGTAGGTTGAAACGAAATAAATGCAAAATTTACAGTATCATCAACGTCGTCTTGTATATAAATATCACTTAAGTTTCTCATTTTATGATTATCAGAATCAGACACAAAAGATGATGAACTGCTCCTTATTGATGAACTATTGTTGGTTTTGTCTTGAACCTGTAATCTTGGAGTGCTTGTTGTAGGTGCTTGATGTTCATCTAACCAAATAAAAGGATTAGGACAAGTATTGTTTTCCATTTCATTCCAAGACTTGTCTTCCAAAAATTTCACATTTCGACTTACAACAAACCTCTTAGTTATAGGATTAAAAAAATTATATGCCTTAGATTGATCACTATTTCTTATAAAAATATACTTTTATCTCCTATAATCAAGGTTATTTCTTAACTTTTATGGAACATGAGTGAAAGAAATACGACCAAATACTCGATAGTGTGAAACAATTACCTTTTGTCCACTCCATTATTTTTCAGGTACAAAACTTTGAACACTCGAAGTTGGTGATCTATTCAAAATATATACTAAACATGCAACTGCTTCAGCCCATAAATCTGTAGACAAATTTCATGTTTTGAGCAAACTTTGAGCCATATTCATAATTGTCTGATTCTTTCTTTTTGTGACTCTATTCTGTTGTGGAGTATAACTGGTTGTCGTTTGTTTTTTAGTACCATGTTGTTTTAAAAAATCAATGAATTCGTTAGATCCATACTCACCTCCTTTATTAGACCTCAGAAATTTAATAAAATTGCCACACTGTTTTTCAGCCTCAGCTTTGAACTCCTTAAACTGAAAACGTTTCAGATTTGTATTTGATGAAATACACCCAAATTTTCTTGCTAAAATCATCAATGAAAATAAGAAAATAGAGACTGCCAACAACTGATTTTTCTTGCATTGGACCACACAAATCTATATGCACTAACTATAGTTGTTCTTTGGCTCTATTATAAGCTGAAGCAAAACTATGTCACTTATGTTTACCCATTATACAACTTGTATAGGAAGAGATATGAATAGACAAAGTAGGAAAACCTTTCACCATAGACTCTCTTTGCAAAAAACTCATTCTTTTTATAGGTAAATGACCATATCGCAAATACCATAAATTAGTGTTAGTTGGCATTGAAACATTATGTTTATATAACTTCTGACTTTCCAATCGTAATTGATACAACCTATTCTTTGTCATAGGAATCTTTGCAACAAGAGAGTTATGTTTATCAACAATCGTGCAAGTAGTGTTGTGAAAGCTAACACCATAACCATGTGCATCTAACTAACCAACACTCAACATCAAAAAATTATGCTTGAAATTGGGTACATAATAAACATCATAGATATTTTTCACAACATTTTGTTTGGTCACGACAAGTACAACACCCTTTCCTGTAGCTTTAACCTGGAAATCATCACCCAAACCATTAGAGGAACTGAAATATGTATCAAGATGTGAAAACAAATCACTATGACCAGTCATATGATTACTGCATCTATTTTCTACCAACCGAACATCTTTATTAGGTATTTGCACAGTCACTTAGCATGCCAAAAATAAAGCATCTGATGTTTCACATTCAGTGTTTGCGACATTGGTTTTGTTTTTACTCAAAACATACTGTAGTTTTTTTCATTTAGAGTTATAATGGCCATATTTTTTGTAGTAGTGAAATTGACTTTTTGATTTATCTATCCACCTACAACCATGATCAGTTTGAGACTACTCTGAATGTGTTTGAGTTACTTGTGATCTATCATCAGACAGAGACTATCCTCTGCCTTTTCCTCTCCTGCCATGAAATCCTATGCCCCTACCTCTAACCATAGAAGCTTTAGATTTGAAAGCATGCTATAAATTACTAACATCTAAATTAATTCTTGCTTTGTGAGCCAAAAAAGAACCAGTTAATTCATCCACAATCAATTTTATTAATTGTCTTGACTCAAAAACTATAACTATCATGTCAAATATTTTAGGCAAACATATAAGAATTTTTTCAACAATTCTTTGGTCTTCAAGTTCATCACTATTCATAACACCCATAAATTTAGTCATGAACTGATCAACTATTTCTGATCCAGTCATTTTAAGTGTTTCAAATTGTGTTCTGAGAGTCTGTAATCTTACCATTTTTACTTTATCATTTCCTTGATAAGCAACCTTAAGTATATCCCATATTGATTTAGTAGTCTTAGAAACACTGATTTTTAGGAAAAATAGAGTCATATAAGGAATTTAAAATTCATGAATTTTCTCTACCTTCTTTCTCTTTAATTTCATCAAATTGTTTTCTTTGAGTAGCACTCATTTCAACAATTCTATTTGTATTAGGTTCTGTGAACCCCAATTCTACTAATTCCCAACAACCTAAACCTTGTAAGCATGCTTGCATTTTAAGACTCCAAAAATCATAATTCTTCCCATTAAATAATGGCATAGGTATTTCAAATTGGCTTGTCAAAGCCATGTTTAAAAAAATAAGAAATTTGACACCTTTTTTACAACAAAACTTGTATTTTCTTTAGTAGAAAACAAGAACTTCTACACTGTTAAAGAAACGAAGAATAAAATAAGCACAATATCTTTATCTACAAACATTACATTTTAGCTTGAAATCCTTCTGACTTGATTATTACAAAGAAATAAATTTTCTTTGCAGAAAACAAAGGTCGGGGATAATATATTTAACATTTTTTTTTTTTTTTTTTTTATGGAGATAGCAAAACTAAAACAATTTGTCTTTTAAAAAATAAGCCCAAATAGAACAAAAATTATTTCTTCCTTTAAAGACTAGCAATTCTGCACATACCAAATCCTCGAATGAAATCCAAATCAATTCTGCACATACCAAATCCTATAACGGAATCCAAATCGTGGGGGAGTCTCTCTTCCTTCAACGACTGCTACTTCTTCAGCACTACACTACAGCAGCTTCAACAAGTGCTACTTCTTCAGCACTATAGTGACCTTTCTCTCGAACACAACAATGGAATCCAAATATTGAGTGCTGTGGTGGCAACCACAGTTTATATCTGACATCACCATCCTCTTCACACACGCAGAGTGTCCAGACTCTTTTCTCTCCCTTCAACGAGCGATGGGAATGAAATGGTAGATAAACTTGGATCTAATACCATGACAAAAACAGAAACAACAACAAAAAATAAGAGCAATAAGAAAGACGCTGGAGAGAACACACTATATTTTATTGAATGACAGAGATATTTATAGAGCTATGAAACATTTAAAACAAATAAACGTTCTGCTAACTAATCCTACAACAACGGATTACTAACTAAACTAATCTTATAGAAATGGAGTAAAGATTAATTCTCTAACAAAAGCGAAGGAAAAAATGATCAACCATCCATTTTCTCCCACGGTGAGAGTTGTGGTAAATATATCCATCTCAAATTCATTAGTTCATGGATGGATCAATACTAAATATAGTAAATGAAATACATGGCTTTGAAGAAAAGGAAACAATGGTCAACCGTCCATTGGCTCTCATGGCTAGAGGTGTGGTAAATATCTTCATCTCACATTCATTGGTTCATGGATGGACCAATACTAAATAAAATAAATGAAATATACAGCTTCCAAGTAAAGGAAATAATGGTCATCTATCCATTTGCTCTCATTGCCAGAGTTGTGGTCAATATCCATCTCAGATTCGAATAATGAATGAACAGTTACCTAATCAATGGTTTCATAATACTGATCTAGAATGAACATAGATTTCTCTATGAGTGATAGTTGTTGATAAATACCATGGCTTAGGAACCCCTGAAAGAAGACCAAGGCTTAGGAACCACTGATGTTGCCATTGTCGTCCACATTTTCCTAGCTAAAATAGATGTCGAACAAATCAATGTTTTGTGGGCCAGCCATTGAAGAGATCCTCCTCAACCTGTTCATCCCTCAATGCATCCAAATTCAACCATGAAACCCTAAATGTGAGAATCACTATTGCATTTCATGTGAAAATATAGAAGAAATTTACATCAAACAATTAGAAGAATAGGAATCGATCTAGAGATCCTAAAGATCGATTCGGCGATCTATACCTATTTCCATATAATCCCAGGGAAGATTGGAGATAGATCTTGGTGTGGTGCATTTCCAGCTATTGTTCTGGCCTTTCCTTTTTTTTCAACTCCTCAACATTCATTCTAATACCCCCAAGGCCAGGAAGAAAAAGTGGCAGGAATTTAAAATATCATTAAAGTTTTTAATGAATAATTATTTTATTTTTTTGTAAATATTAAAAAATTATATTTTATGAATATATAGAAAAGTATAGAATGATATTTTCTTATCTTATTATTCTCCTTTCAAAAAATTATATTTTTTGTTTTCCAAAATCACAAGATAATATTTTTTTCCAAAATTAAAAAATAATAATTAACCATGTTGTTAGTTATAATTTTAAACAAATTTGGATTTGGATACTATATAATTAAACAAAAAAAATTATAAATACATTTTGTTAATGTTTAATTATTTAATATTAAGTGTTTTCATGTTATGAACATAAGTACTATTTATTTTTATAATTATTAAGTTAAACTTTAAAGCTAAAAGTAAACATTTAATAATGTAATCCTCTATAACTGATTTGGATGTAGTTCATTGTTATGGTAGTAAAAAATGAATCTCATGAGTTTTGACTTCGCCTAAATCCTATTTAACCAATTTGGTTGTAGTTCATTGTGATGGCAGTGGAAAATGTATCTCATGAGTCTCGCCCTCACCCACACATTGGTACAATTATACTCAATGCACCATTGATATTTCTCCATGAATCGATAATAATGTACCAAGAATAATCATAATGTATGGAATTAATACTACCCACAATTGCAAAATCACCATCAATCCTTCTACATAAGAAATGTCCTCACGTGGCAACAATAATTTTCCATACCCCCATCCCCTCCCTCCTCCCCACTCCCCCCTCCCCCCACTATCAGAATATATATTAGAATTTTTCATGTTGGAGTGTGGTACCCCTAGTGAGCATATAAGAGTGTAGGGACACACAACCTTAGAGACAATGGGTAGCCAAGGGGAAAAGTGTGTGCATCTAAGAGGGAGTCCTTGCTTACATAAATTAGGTTTTCTAAGATTTTTCATTAATCAAATGTATATTTTAAAGGGAATTTCACTGAAAAAAATACTTGCCTGATATTTCATACAAAAGGGTTGATTCAAGTTCAAATTTTGATAATTTGTTTTTACTCACTTTAGTGTCATTACTTATAACTAATAATTTGCAATTCCTTGTATCATTTCATCTCATTTTATTTTAATTGTGAAGTGATTGGGCCTTGAACTCCAAATCCTCATAGCTAATATTTACAAAGTATTAATTCCCTCATTTCCTCACATTTTACATAAATTAAATGGAGCAACTAGGCCTTCAGACACAAACTCACAAAGCTAAGATTTTCACACTACAGAAGCCTCTCTTCCTTGGTATTACACTTCGTTTAGATATATTTTTCTCATAAGCGAAGCAATACCTCACTAAATAACTTACATGTTAACTTATCATTTGATCCCATTACAGTTTCCAAGCATTGAAGATATTAATAAAATTTTAGAATTCAATTTCACACTCATTTGATGCAATGACCATGTTCCATCAATTTGAATTAAACTCTACAAATACATGTAAGTAATTCTTTTAATTTTTTTCATTGATTCTAAATTACCAAGTGAGAATAATGTAGATACATCTTTATTTTCAAAGTACAATCATCCAAAAACCTTATCAAAGACTAAAGCTAGGTTAAAGCTTTCATGCACTGAAAACTATTCTCGGCATCCTCTAGAATAACATTACTTTAAGAAGCACAATCCATATTTTACCACAGATGCAAGAACCAAAGTGAGAAGCCCAATTTAAAGATTTTATAGCATGACGTATTATAAAAAAAATAGTTAAAGAAGCACACAAAACAAAAAAATTGTGTATCTAGTATCATTCTAGATAGAGAAAAGTACTAATTAGCATATCTATGACATGAGTAAGAATTGATCCCACCTACTTTCAAAATCATCATGGACATTTACATATTAAAAAAGGAATTGATTGGGCTACCTATAACCAACTAAGAGTTATTCCCAACCTTTCCAAACTATCATGTACATTTAATTTATAAGATTTTATCAACATCCTTTCTATGATGCAACACATTACAACTTTCCTTGATGGCCGAAAAGGGATGGGAAGTTCCTTCTTGGTTTGCTTAGGGGATAGGACTAATAATTTTTCCAAAATTAAGGTAGATAAATTCCAAAATAATTTTCCAAATACCCATGTTGCCACTAACTTAATTGTTTAGGTAAGAGACAAAGTTTATTGTACTCATATTTTACAAACCCAACCAATTTTTTAATACAAAAACACATTCAAGAGAAATCCACAAAAACAAAAAATGCTCAAAACAGTATCCTGATAGGGATCAAACTACTAACAAATGCCCAAAAAAATATCTTAATTGAGATCAAACCACTAACCTGTAATAGTATTTGAGCACAGAGTTAGCACCCTTTATGTGTGATAACAATTTTGACATGATGCCCTTCAAACAAGAGGTCACCTAAAAATTAGCAAAATTGGCACCCTTTATGTGTGATAACATTTTTTACATGAAGGCCTCCAAAGAAGAAGCCACCTCAACATTATAAAAATAACACAATCATGTCTTGAGAATTTATAAATAGCAATAATGATAATAATAAAATTTTAAGTTTAGGAGACCCCTATCAAATCCCTTTGTTTGCTAGAAAAGGGATGCCCCTCCCTCCCCTCCCCATGTAGTTATTTAATTACTAAAAATATTTAAAGATTCACATACACTACTCCACTCCACTCCAGATTAGAATTTGTGACCTCTTACAAGAAACAAATGTTTTTAACCATTGGACCCACTAAAACTATATATAACATAATTATTTTGTTTTCGGTGTATAAAAGGAACAAAATATTGAAAGATCACTATCATTGGGAAGGAACTTCAATGTATTGTTCATTTTGAGCACATAAAATGTCCTTGAATTGTGTATAAAAAAAAAAAAAAAAATTAGTGCTTCAAGTGTGAGTTAGCATGGTTGGAGCCGAATTCAACGTCGAGAACCCAAAAGAAATCAACCCTTCATAGGTTCTATCCATGCTAAGATTGGAAACTCATTATTTCATTAGGTTTTATAATCAAACCAATTTCCACATATTGTGATAAATACTATAACAAATCTTGGACCATAATTTCAAAATTTTGAAGATAAATATAGCATAACAAATAAATGTGTCATTTCAAAATTCAGACCATCATATATCCTTAACAATTTAATAACTATGTTGATTCACATAGAGTTACGTGAATTCCACAAACAGAAACACCACATGGACCAAATGTCAATATGAAATAGATTTCAAAAATCATGACTCTTTATTCTCTTCAAACTAAGAAACTACAATGATCTATGTTTCCAAGGTGGATGAGGTTTCCAATAAAAGTAGGAAGTGTTCATTAAGTTGATCACATAAGATAAAAAGGAAGTTTTTTCATAAGTAATTCTAGTTAATCCTTTTACCCATATATCTTCTAAAATATTTGTACTAAAATCTTCTTTGGAGTAAACATGAATTGAAAAAACCATGCATCCCTCACAATGACCTTATCTTGTGTTAGGAGCACCCTCTCTAGTGTAACAAAATGTGTAAGTTGTACGGATTAGAATATCATTTATAGTCATCAATCCTTCTATCCCACATATGAGGAAATTTTGCATATTATTAAGTAGACCATATAATATGTTATTATTTAAAATCATTTTTATGTTACAATGGGGATATCTAGCAAGGAGTACATTAATGACAAGAAGTTTAATTTTCTTCTTTTCAAATCTTTCGTCTAGGCATCATGATATTAACACAGCCTCATACTTCTTACTCATTTCACCATTTTGTGGTGTTTTTGTTCCATGATTGTTTCCATATTCACTCGACAATTTTGAAGGTATAAATTCCACGTACAACTTTGGGAGTTCATAAATTTTAATAGTGGTTTCTATCATTTGGATTGTTTTGGATAAATAGTTAGTGCTTAGTATAAGGGATAGTTCTTTCATCACCACTTGATGGACCATGATCAAGGTTCTATCAATTTTATTTTGATTCATTTAGAGATCAATAGATGAGAAGAAAAATGATTAAACTACCTAAAAGGGATATAATATTCTCAGCCTTGTGCTTTTCAAAATGTATAAAATTTACAAACTATGTTCTTCTCTTTCCTAAAATATCAATTGGTTGATGAATCATATGAAAATATTAATCAACAAGTTTACTTTGGTTGTTCTAATGAAAAAGGTTTTTGTGTTATTTCATTGTTTATGAAATATTTAAAGTCCATTGCAAAAAATAAAAAAGGACAAATCCTCAACTTTAAAAAGAAATTAAAACGATCAACAAAAAAATCAAACAATGGAGACATAATTAAAATAAAATTAAAATAACTTTTAAAAACACAAAAGAAAAAGAAGAAAAATCCTTTGAGACTCCCATAATTGTGCATCTTAAAATGTTTTGGATCAAGCTTCATTTAAATCATCCTTGCACATGGAGAAAAATCCAAATTGAAGTGGTTATTTAACAACTTCCTCACCTTCAGTAATTTTGCACATTCTTCGTTAAAATTGAATGTGCGCAATTACGTGCAGATGCAAAATAAAATCATATGGGTTGTCTTAAGGGATGAAATCATAGTTGAAAAGGGTTGTAGTAGATTTGGTGGTGACAACGACATGTTTCTTCTTAGGCAAAAATCTGGGAAGGATTGCAAGGATTTACGTCGATTCCAGCCCATGTATTCCTTTCCTAATTCTGTAATTCCCTAGTGAAGAAGAGGTGTTGAGAATATTTATGGTGCGATATTGATACCTATACAATCATTGCTCCCTTTACCCCATTAGGTTGACAATGACGATCGTGGTTTGGTTAAACACATGCCTATTCCCATTTCAAGAACTAGTAACAAGGGAAGTTGCATTATTATATTCAGTTGTGAAAATAGGAAAATTGAAACTATCTATAGCTGGAGTTGTTTCAATAGAAAATGATCTAGTTTTTTTATGTAGTAATAAGTCTATGCATGCAGTGGAAATAGAGACAAAAGTAGGAGCATCGATTCCAGTATGTGAATGATGGGCCCCGGTGGATGAAGAATATTCTTCGGATCGAGCAAATTCAAATCCATTTCCCCTTCGAATTATTAATATTCCCTTCTCATTAGAGAAGATGTATACCTGGAAATAACTTATGTTGACCGAGTTTCCTAAGCACCTCATCCGGCAGCAAAGACAGAGGTTTAACCAATCGTGCATCACCTAAAATTGCTCACTACTCACATCTTTATTCTTAGAGTCTGGACCAAACAAAGAAACCTAAAAAACTTGATTAGGGGCATCCCTCATAAATCCATAACCAATTTGAGATCAAGGCCTATTCCAACTTCGCTATGGTCTTATTCATTCTTTGGTTGCACATCGGGCCTTGAACCCTTCCGGTTCTAGGATCCTACACAACAAAAATCATATTTATGGGATGTGGTCAAGGTTATGCAAGAACTCAACTAGGAATGAGATATAAAATCCATGGAAGAATACCAGCCATTGACCCTCAGTTTTTCGTCAAGTAGGCATGAAACCAAGAAAACTGCGGAATAAGTATGAGGCTATTTAAAGACTTTCCTACGGATTGTAGAAGATAACCATGATGCTGACAAGGATAAGGCTGAATCCCCTCCCTTCCTTTTTAGAATTACGATTGCTGGTAATAAATTACTTTAGATTCTGTAGTTCAAGGGGAGGCGGTGGGGAATCAGATTTAGGTTCTTAAGGAAATGTTATGCCCCATATGATCTGCATATGGGCTCGGTTCCTGTTCAATAAAATCAAAATGTGGTGCAGTTATGTAATTTAATATGGATTTAGAATGAAACAAAGTTCATATACAGTGGGATTCTAATCTCAGGATCCATAATAAGTACATTATTAATTAGATGGTTTAAATCATGGAAAAAGTACAGACAAACAACTTGTGGAAAGATGAGAAAGAGCAAGGTAACCACCCGTCTGACAAACAATAGGTTCAAGTACAACCGTTATCCTTGACAGGTTTGGCTACATCATCAATTCTGATAAAAAAACCTTCTCGTTAGAGTGTCCCGGAAGCTTAACTCTACTCTCCTCTTTTTCCCCAATGCCCTAAATCGATAATGGAAGGAGACTACCGCTCTAGCAGTTGGATAATCTCTACATGTAGCAATGGTTTCAAAAGTAAAACCCTCTCTTCCATTAACAACAGATGAAATTTAAGAATTCGCAATGATTCCAGATATTCCTCACATTGTTTTTTCATAACATGATAATAGTGAATTTTGTACGATTTCCAAAACAAAACGAGTATAACTGAGATTTCCCCATCGGATCCTTCGCTTGAATATTTTCACAAAACTCCTGCCTACTTCAATGGCACTGCTAATAACCGAAATGGAAACCTTGAAATGTGTCAAACGTGAAAAGAAACTTGACAAGAAGGGAAGATATAACAGAGAAAATTCATAGATCTAACTTTCTTATATTTTCAAACTTAATGTGTGCTTCATATTATGCAAGTGAAAATGTTGACTTGAAGTGGAGTCTTAAGTAGGAAATAAGAGATGGAGAGGAGGAATGGACTGTTTGAATGTTTCCTGGAGATATGGGTGAGCAATTCAATTCGCTCCTACTTTTATTCTTTCTTTAGGATTTTCTCCTTGTTTTCATCTTCAGGGAAAATGTAGATGCATGGAGAGAGGGAACCCTTGCACTCTGCAGCGGGAAAAAGGTAAATATTTGTGTTTGATTTTTGTTGTTAAAAACTCAGCCTTTGTCTCTCAAGTAATTTATTTTTGTTTTAGTGTATAAGAAAAATAGAGTGAGAGATAATTCATTAATGTTATTTAATGAAAATTATATTGTTTGAAACTATTCATTGGTAAGCTATTCAGGTGTAGACTTTCACTAATACAATATAATTTTGTTTATTGCTTAGTTAACTTATTTTCTTGTGTATAAGGAAAACAAACTTAATCATAAACAATTTTAAATCTTATTCTATGATCAAATTCAATTCTTTATTTCCAAAACATGTTCTCTACAAGGTTTTAAAAAGGGTTTTCTTAATGTTAATTTAATTGATCTATTTTAAAGACAACCCACACTATCACCAAATTCAATTCTTTATTTCCAAAACATATCTCAACGAGGTTTCAATATGGTTATACATAATTTCAATTCAATTTATATATTTTAAGGAGAACAAACACTATCCAAATTTAAATGGAGCTTGAGGTATAATTTTTATAAATAGAAAAAAATATCCATTTCAATTTCATATCTATGAAACATTCGAAAGGGATAAGAGAATTAGGATGTCAATTAAGTTTAGGCTGGGTGGATAAGAGAATTTATTATCCTCATTGTTTAAGGTCAATATTACTTGTGGTATGTTTATTCCTCATGTAGGGTTTGCATTATCTTTCAAATTCCATTTTATCATGACTCATTTCCATTTAGTTTTGCATTAAAATCTTTCTTATGTTATTATTCATTTTATGTTAGGAAAATTATGGATTTTGTTGGTTACATCTTGGTGCTACAAGACATGGTCTTATGGGTGTATTTATTATATGGTGAACAATAGATTATAGGTGTTTTGTATGGAAATAATTTTGTTTCTTACACTTATTATTATTTTGAACTATGTTTGGTTGTTCCTAGGTGTTGTAACAATGTATTTAGACACCACCTCTATTTGAGAATACGAGTTTTCTAATATACAAAAACGCTCGATTATCCAACATGGTATTAAAGCTAATGGTTTGAGATGTAGCATGTTGCCTACAAGTCTTATGCATGTTGTAGATTCTCTTAAAATTTCAGATTTTTCTATTGGATTGGTTTGAGGTTTGTAATTGCAAACCAAATCTATGATCAAATCAATGGGTCAACATTATGAGCTTAAAGATAGATCTTATAAATTTTAATGGACACGATTATGGAATTTGAGAACAGGATATGGGAACATTGTTGAAGAGTGAAGAGTTATAGGACTTTATGGAAATGGTGGTTCTTATCCAAGGGATAAATTTAAAAAAAAAATCTTCAACAAGAAGAAGGACGAGGCTCTAGGAGTCATAATGTTGAAGAATGTAACTAGGTTAGGTCTTCATTATTAATCTATTTTTCAAAACAACTTATTATTATTATTAAATGAATTATTAAAGCATGGGTTTCATTCTTGTGTCATATTTAGATTAAAGTCCCAATTGTGGACTTCTAGGTTAGTTGTGACAGGTTTAAATTGATCCACTTTCGAGGATTTGAAATCATGTAACATTACGTTGTCAAAAGGCTCCTCCATCAATTCATGTTATTCAAGGTCATCATCCTCGAAATCTAATTCAATGAAAACCCTCAAGTCAAGTGATACAAGTCATAAAAGTTTCCTCCTTCAGTCAGCGTCAATTAGTCTTCAAGTCATCTCAAATCAAGGCACAACACTTCACACTATCATGTAGACTCAATAAGTATGGCAAACAACTATATATACATGGGTATATTTTTGCATTTCTACCACAAAAGTTTGGACATATCTAAATTTTCAGACAAGAGATACAATTTGGATCATAATCATAGGTTCAATGTTGGAGGATAAGGTCTTAGACCTATTACGGAATTCAGGTAACCATATATTCTATGATTCGGGTAACTTCCATGCTATGATGTTGAAGCAAAACAGTGCCTTGGTGTCAACACAGATCTACCACAAAATCAGTGCTATGTTATGATACTCAATGCTATGGAGATGCTCAGTGATCTTCGTTATGATGATCAATGCTATGATGATGCTCATTGATCTCAATAATGATGCTCCTTGCTATGTTTCTATCTCAAACTCGATTAAGGTAATGACGATGGAGTTTAGGTGCAAGCAAAGGATATCGCGATGTCATGGATATCTCGGTGCTAGCACAGTGAAGGGATGCCTTCATGGAGGAAGATTATATTCTAAAGGTCTTGGTCGTATCATTTTAAATTTAATGAAGGAATAATTTTGACTCGATTTTCCCCAAAGAATGGGGTTTTTCCCTAGCATGTGCCTACATTTTGTGTCTTATTCTATTTTTCCATTGGCATTACTCTTAATGATAAGAAAATATAAATTGAAATAATAAATAATAATAATAAAAATCACAAGATAATGTCATTATAAGATAATTTTTAACTTCCAACTCCTTAATTTCTCTAACACATAACAACCTCCATCTCAAGGTGGATTCAATGTCATATAATCCATATCCACTACTCATATAATCCATAATATTTGGTATATAAAAGAGCTATAAATTTATGCTTATTTCCCCCTAATACCCTACAAACCATATATTCTCCTTGCAAACCATAGCCTCTATGACAAAAGAAAAAAAGTTCCTACATAATTTACAATGTCATCAATTTGAGAATTCCACCAATTCGGTGACACTCCAAACCATTTTTTAGAAAAACAAATGCCTAGCTCAAAAGAATCCATGCATTGCATTGATCACCATGGTGTCACTCAGAGGTAAATATTCTTTTTTGGACTCACCAATATCATTTATTTTGATCCCTCTCCATAGATTTCTCTCAAGGCATTGATTATGTTGGGCTATATCTTACACAATATTTCTAGTGGCCCTGTGTTTCCATGACACACATCTAAAACATGTCATCCATAGAGGAAACAAATTAAATGAATTAGTCCCTCTCATAGTATATTAAAACTCTCAACCAGTCACTAAGCACACCATACACCAACATTCCTTCCCTCACTATGAATTTTTTCCTTTATTTTGAGAATATTAGGAGTTGGCGGGTAAACATGACGATGGTGTCATTTTCTCAAGATGAGTCTATCACAAGGATAATCAATTTAATGAGAAAGGAAATCATAATATTTACCACTCAATTCTTACCATTCTCACACCATACAAAATCCCTAAAAATGTTATTCTTAAAATCTCTTGTGTTGTTTCCTAATGTAATTCAAGTAAAATATCGCTATTACTTATGCCATTAATGGTACGATCATTTTTTTATTCTCTTAAATGAAATATTTATGGACATGCATCTCACCAAACATAAATCATTGATTCAAAATGAATGGAAATGAATGAATAAGAGGGGGTGTCAGGGAGTGTCAGCGAGAGTGAGATGTGCCAAGGGGGGAGTGACAAGGCATGCTAGGGAATGCTAGGGCATGTCAAGAAGTGTGAGTGTCTGATAAAATGTACTAGATTTTGCCAAGGCATGCCAATGCATATGAGACATGCCACGTGTTAAGGCCTGACAAGGTGTGTCAAGTGTTAGGGTATGCAAGAAAAGGGAACACCAAGTTAAAATGAAAATAAATGAGCACATATGAGGGTTAATAATTTAGGACCTTGCCTTTTCACATGGGGCATCCTAGGCATACCAACACTAGTGCCAATTCGTGCCAAGGGCCAACTGCTAGAGCCTCTTGAGTCCCAAATAATCCTCTATTACTTCTATATTAGTTGTGAATAATTGGTCCCAAATAACGTTTAACTTAAACCATGCCAAGGAATTCTAAGGCATCCAAATGCATGCCAAGAATTATTAAGTGCCACCAAGTGACAAGTGCCAATATGTTATAGGGAGTTATAGGGCATGTTATGGAGTTTCAGGTTTCCTAAGGAGGGAGTCACAAGATATGATAGATAGTTCTAAGGAATTATGGAGTGATAGGGAAGCATACCATCATGTGCCAAGTGACAATGTGTTTTGAGTGTTAGGGAGTGTCAGGGAAACACAAGGGACAACTATTTCAAAATACATGGAAATTAATTAATAAGATTGTGTGACAGGAAGCATCAGTGAGTTTCAGGTGTGCTAAGGAAGGCGTGAAATGGTATGCTAGGCAACACTAAGTCATGCTCTAGAGTAGCATGGGAGCAAGATATTCCAAGTACTAGGGTGTGCTAATACATGCTAGGAAGTGTTAGGGAGTCATATGTGTTGTGTTGATTTAATCATGTATTAGTTTAACTAAACCACAACATCAATTGTCAACCTATGGAAGGTCTATTTATTTCAAAGGAGTATGCCCTATCTGTGCCGATACACTTTAGACAAGAGAGGATAAAATGAAAAGAAAAATAGATTTTGCTGGCTTTAATTTCCGAAAGTAAGACTCATGCGAAAATTATAAATTAACTTGAAGATATAAAAGCACACTTCATGTTACCAAGAAATAGGGATGCCACACATCATGGTACTGCCTAGGCTGGTAAAATTAACAATATACTCAATTCAATCCACAAGAAACAATAACAATCTACCACAATACTATTGTAACTACTTCAATTACTGCAACCCCTGCTAAATAGGAGGACCCTTCCTCCCTGGCAGGGCGTAGGGATGAAATACAAATCTAGTAAGGCTACAATATGATATTCAGAAAGATCAATAATGTTGTATTTTTATTAAGGATTATGAATTACAGAAACAAAATAATGATACTGTATTATTTGTTCGTCCCTCTCACAAGGGGCTGAGTCCTCTTTATAAGTTTTACATATCTGAAATAAGAAAAAAGATCATTCATGAGAATCTCACAATTCTCATGCTAATGAAAATATAAATAATTACAACAGTTTCCAAATATTTGGCTCATTAATATTACTTCATTAATTAAAATCACAATCGTCTCAATTCCCTAGCTTTCTATAGAAAATATGATTCATACAACATCTACCTTTGTGGAATAGTACCCACGATCTTGAAAAATTGTATTAGAATCAACATCCAGCGATGTAGCAATATTACGTGAATTAAAACAACAATGCTCAAGGTGTAGCAACAACTATCTACGGTGTAGCAACAATGATCAACATGTAGCAACAACTATCTACATTATAAACATAATGGTCCGAGCTGTAACAGCAATGACCTGATGTGTAACAGCGATGCCCAGAGGTGTAATAGTGACGACCTAAAAAAACAAGTGCTCAGAACTCCTTTGTAACTCATCATTCTACTGTACATATTTTTAATCAGGAACCTTGGAGTAACGCCTGAAAAACACAAGCTAGAGAACTTCCTCCAAAATCACCCTGATTAGCCATCGAAAGACATCACATCATTCATATTTAACAAAAATGGAAAAAAAATATGTCATGAAAAAATTGGACTCTCATCACAAGGGAAAAGGTAATTAAGGTCTAAAAAGTACACAAGTTCAGAGGTGAAAGGGTCAAGGATGGTGAAAAAGGTGTCTAAAATACTCTCAAAATTTTCACCCAACATCTCCCCCGAGTTAAAGAAATTGCATTTACTCATGAAAATTACGTCAGAACTCGTCGAAGTACCTTTTATGCAGTTCTGTCAAATTATAGCTCTCAACAATGTCCCCATCAACAGATTTGTAGCCCTAAGTGGCCATCAACCATTGTGGGTATGATTCCCCATCATATTTACACAATTGATACTCAGGCTCATATTCCTCTACTCGCAACCAAATCAAAAAATACTTGAACTTGAGGCCTATCCAAAAGGCATCCAACTGATCCACCACCATGGCATATTCTAAGACCCTTATAACAACAACTATAAAGTTTTGAAAGAAAAATGGATCGCTCCCCTGTAGTTATGCGCTACTGACCTCAGTGCATTTGTGACACCCTGTTAGTGCCCGACTTTTCATCTGTGAAAAAAGGTTGAGGTAGAACATCACAATCCTTCTCTTGTAGGTGGTTTCATGTTTGCTGACATCTGAAGTTTTCAAAAATTCCTTAAAAAGTTGTCTAAATTCGGCGGCCATACATGGTTCAGCCTGGATCATTAATGTCACATTTTCTTCATTTTCATCTATTGATTTCATAGTTGTGTGCCATTCTATCTTATTCTCTGTAAAGAAAATGAAGGCATGCAACTGGAAGTCTCCTACAAAATAGAGAATTTATGCCACCATGTGTGCCCTAGCATGTTCACAAATTATATTATGGAGAAAGAGCTTGCAAAGCAAACTCTGATAATGTAAATCACAAGAACGAAAAACCTCCAAAAATGTTCGAGTGGAACTACCCACATATGGTCTATTCTCATAGACTCCCTTCAACTGAAATAAAAAAACCATTACCATAGGAAAAATGGGTAGGATGGAGAGGGTCATCTGCACCCCATCAGATGTTGGGCAAGTTCATACAACTTCATTTTATAATTGGTTAGATCCTCGAACTATTGCTGCAATTGATGTAACTACTCATTATTTTTCTTCCCAATTGCCTTTTTTTCCCATATTATCCAATTCTCTACATGTTCCTTCTTATCTCATTTCTCCTTGACTGAATATATTATTTTCTGGTGTGCTTCCAATGAGATCAATCCTTCCTGCAACAAGAGTGCATGTTGTTTCCACTTCTTTAATTCTGAAATCAATAAAATTTTCTTCGAACACCAGTCTTCTTTGGGTTCGGATGTTTCCTTACATGTAACATCCTTTGGGGGTGTAACAACATCCTGAGGATTGGGTTGCTCCATTCCAGCTATTATTTCTTCTATAAGAAGAGTGATATCAATGGGTTCTTGTCTATTATATTTTTTTCGTTCCTTGGTAGCTTTTACCTCAACTGTTGGTTCTTGTGTAAGATCAGTGCCATCAAAAGGTTCTTATGGGTCAGTTCCTAGGTCGATACCTATGGAACACTTTGTTTCAACTGTTGGTTTTTTTCTATTAGCAACATCATCAATAGGTTCTTGTGTAACATCTTTCCATGGTTCGGTCTCATTTTCCCCTAAAATGGTGCTCGCCATAGAGACTTTGTATCATTCTTCTGCTATTTTTATGGTGCATGTCGCGCATAAAGGACCTTGTGCAGAGTCAGCCTTTATTTTATCTACTACTTCTTTTAGAGTATCTAAACCTGGAACCCTAGATTCTATTATGTTTTCTTTTAACTTTTGTCTTAATTCTTCATTTTATTCTTCTAAAGCTTCAATTCTAAGCATCAAAGATTGAATTTCAACCTTACCTGGTAAAGGGTCTTCTTCCAGATGAGGTTCTTCTCTATCTTCCTGCTCCACTATATCATGACTTGGTTCCTTGCTAGGCAAAAGTTTTGGCTGCGAACTGAGTTTCACCCGTTTCTTCAGTATCCTTCCTCCTATCATATTTTTCAAAGTTCTTTTCTTCATTTTACTCGACAAGGAATGGCCCCATTCTCCAATCTTCTCTGTTTATCTTGGGGTATCAGGAATTCCAGTTCGCCTTTTCCGAGAGATTCCTGCCTCCTTACTCATAAACTCATCCTAGCTTCTGCCTTGTTGTTCTAATGTGTCCAGTACAATTAGCTTGATGAGACCATGACTAGTCACACAGGCTTCTAGGTGTATAGCAGTTTTCACAGCCACTGACATGTGACTGAGATTTTCTAACAAAAAATAAGGTAGATTAATCAGTTTCTTATTCCATAGGTGAGTCAACAATAGAAAAAGATAGTTTAATACAATCGTTTCCCTCCCTTCGCAGGTGATGTACTCGAAAATGTAAATGGAAACGTCTCCCCATGGATACAAGAGTGATAATCTGTCAATTCCCCTACCTTTGTTTTCCAATTGATCCTCTCCTCAAAGGAATTTTGTCTTGAGGGAGGGGTCATTTCTTTTTCTGCCAAACCATTGCTTTCCCACAGTTTGTAGTGATGCCACTAGGGAAATTACTTATTTTGTTACTTCTAGCTTCAACCCCTGAACTTATGTTTGATTTCCACTCAGGATCCGAGCAAACTCCATAGCCACTGACTCGTCTAATTTCTTAAGTTGTTTGAATAATTCAAACCATCCTGCTTCCTTCAAAACCTTGCATGCCTTGGGTCAATTCCCTAATGCATGAATCGAATTGGGCTCCTATCAAACAACAGCTCCTCCCATTTCTACCCCAATGCTCTATATTCTACCCTTCTAAGAATTTTAAAGCTAAAATGCAATACTTCACTGAGGTCGATGTTGGGGCAGTGAGGTAGGTAATAAAGCAAGGATTTTAGGTTAAGGAGAATCATATGTAGTTATGGTTTCATTATTGACTTGGATCATGGAGAACTGACATGAACAAGTTTTAATTTTTGGCATGAAGGGATAATGATGGTTGCACTTTTACCAATGATTAATGGATTTGAACTTGAGATCATAGATAATGAAATAACTCATTCCCTCCCCCGAGTTTTAATGAGGCATCTATCCTCGACTATTAAAAGGTACTGTATTAATTACCATAATTTTTAAATAAAGGGAATATGTGATATATCTTTAATGACGTGCCTGCCGTGATGTGGCAGGAAAGAACTGGCCAAAGGATGGTGATGTGACCAATCGAGGGGTGATGTTCTAGTTATGTACATTTCTCTTATATCGTCTCTCTAATGAATGCTCCTTTTTCATTTGTTTGCAGCTAGCAATATCATGTTAATATCTTCAACCATTTTTTTTATTTACAAAATAAAATATACAGGGAAAAACTATATAAAAATAAAAATCATATTCTAACAGTTCTTGTAATAGCATAAAATAACATATATGTGAATTACATAATGTTGTTACAATTAATATTATTGTGACCCGAAGGGGTTTTCACAATAAGATTTATTATAGTTTATTTATTTTATTAATTTATTTATTATTATTTTAATTTATTTACATAGGTGTAGTAGCCACCACATAGTGGTTTTCAACTATTACACTTACTGGAAAATTAAAAAATTATGCCACACTGAGGGGTTTCTTCTTGCTTCTGTAATTTGGGGATCAGAGTCTGTGACAATGTTAATAAATGAATCCTTTGAATAAGGTTTATGGTATAACCAAAGACGGTGCCCATTAGCAAGTAATGGTGTTATTTTTGTTGATCAGCGGTTGTCATTGATGTCAACCCAAGCAGCACTAGGGGCTAACCCAATATTGCATGGGAATTATGACCTACCAAATTAATATATTCTGGGTCAATAATGCTTTTGATGGTTTCTACTTGTCAATATGTTTCTGTTGATATATGGTACACCATGTAATTCTTCACGGTTTGAGAGATATTCATGTTTGAAGTTTGTACCCCCAGTTAGTGGGTTAAAACCCCATGGGGTTGGGGCATGGGTCATTGAAAAGTCATAATTAATATTTTTTAAGCTCTTGAATTCCCTCCCACGTTCACTTGTTGAATCCCCTCTCAACTTAAGCATTCAGATAAATTGTGATCTTCATTTCCTCCTTAGGCAAGGGATTTCGCCATATGAAATAGGTCACCTTGAAATTTTAGCTCTAATTTTTTTTCTACAAAGGCTCAGAAGCTGAAATTTTAATGAGGCGAAGCCGAAATCCTAAGGAATTTGTAGTAAAAAAATTCAGATCATGGTGCACAATATTTTTTGAGATATGATTTGTGGAAGTCAGGGTTTTTGCAGGCTCCTGAAATGCATCTCAAGGAAGTGACCTTGGTAAAATAATCATAACTCTCTCTCTGAGTATCATATTGGAATTCCACAAAATTTGGTAGATAGTGCACAGTCTTTACTTTTCACTCTATCAATTTCAGAGCCAAATAAAGAAAGAGTGACACGTGGCACGTCGTACAATTGTGCTCTGCTGAAACAATCCATAATTAGGGCATTGTGAGAGATTGGGCATAATTATCTCTTGAAGAATCCAAATTGGGTTAGACCTATGGAATTGGAAAGAATACTTAGAGGAATACTACAAAACCAAAAATTAAATACTAAGGATCTTAAATAACAGAGATACACCATATTCAATATTGAGCTCCTAGAAGGCAAGAAAAATCTAGATCATGTGTTGTCAAGCGTCGCAAAGGACCAGACTTTCTATGGTAGCAAAGAAAAGAAAGGTGCAGCAGAGGGTAGCATGACAACAGCAACAACCAAGGTGCATAACAGCAGCAATAAGTTCATCATATGAAGTCTTGAATTGGGCAACACTGCATACAATAATTGTAAAGGTATCATTGTACTTAGTCATTGTAAATACATTATTGTACAAATTGTACTAGTATCTATCTGCCAAGGGTTGAAGAGGCAGTGTTGGGAGGTCTAGGATCATCATTAGGTGGTTGTGTCAAAGTTGGAGTTATGGTCTAGTATATCTTCTTCTTCTACATCATTCTATATCATTGTAAAGTGGACCATTTTCCCTAGTACGGGAGTCCATTCTTATTTTATTCTTCTATAGGGTGGGAGGGTTGTGCTAGGGTGAGTTGTAGCTCATTGGGTGTTGGGGCATCCGTTTAGTTGACTACATAAGAATCTCAAGCGTTGGAGCGTCCATCCAGTGGGAGCCGGAGAAGAATGCTTTTCTAGATTCTAGGAAGTTGGAGCTTTATTTTCAATTAGAGTTGAATATTAAAGAATTATTAGAAAAGAATTATCTGGTTTTTCTCTCGGAGTGGGTTTCCACCTTAAAATTTGTGTGCATTTGTGTTCGTCTTGTTTTTTGCTATCACTGTACAAACATTGATAATAATTGAAGATTAACTAGTGCTCTAATTGAAAGGAATATTGATTCACCCACCCCTCAGTATTTCCAACAATTGCTATCAAAGCTTGGTTGCTTCAATAGCAGTTTAACAGCTGAAAGGAGGTCATGGAGCATACAAAGAATGGTGTACCTCTATTCAATGAAAATAATTATGCAATCTAGAAAGGAAGAATGGAGGTCTATCTATTGGTGTAAGGTTACGACGTATGGGACACTATTCAAAATGGATTTACATCAACCGTGGATGAACAAGGTAAGAAGAATTTGGTAAATGATGCAAAAGAAAAGAATATTATTATCAGTGGACTTATTGAATCTACTTATCATAAGGTTTTGGGTTGTAAAACTGCCAAAAATATATGGGACAACCTTGAGAATATATATGCAAGTGACTCAAATGTCAAAGAAGTAAAGCTTCAAATCTATAGAGAAAAATTTGAGCAACTCAGAATGAAAGAAGATTGTAACATTGTTGCATTCTTCCAATACTTTGATGAAATAACCAATACTCTGGAAGGATTGGGAGAGCTAGTTGACGAGAAGACTATTATACAAAAGATTTTTAGAATGTTACTAGGGAGATTCAACCCAAAGGTATATGTCTTAGAATACAGTGAAAATTTGGACAAACTCAGCAAGGAAGAATTACATGGAGTTCTCATAGCGTATGAAATGAGACTTGATGAAGAAAAGGGTACTTCAAATCTAGAAACTGCATTCGTTGCATCTAAGCAAACCAATAAGGAAAAAAAAATTACAATTGAAATTACATGCACCTGCAAGTGTGAAGAAAATGGAGATGATGGAGAAGGTCTTTCAGATGAAGAATATGCTTACTTTACGAGAAAAATAAAACCTGGTAAGGGAAAATTCAAAGGTAAAATTCCATTGATATGTTTTGGTTGTGGTGAGGTTGGGAATTTCGTATCAAAAATTCTGAACAAAAGTGATGGAAACTCAAAAGGAAAGAAAGGCTTTAAGAAATCCAACAAGCAAGGAAAAAGGAAAGGATCCAAAAGGAAATTTCTCTCTAAAGAAGATAGCTCATCATCCGATGAAGAAAGTGATAGCAAATAAGAAGCCAATGAGAAAGTATTGTTTATGGCCAAGCACAATAAACAAGAAGTATCAAACAATGAAGAAGAAGGGTTGACCATAAAAGAATTTTATGAGGATGCAATCAAGCTTACAAAAGAGCTCAATGCTGAGAAGATCCATTCCAACACTCTTGAAGAACAAGTTCAAGGTATGAAAATTGAGGTTGAAGAACACAAATGTATTGAAGAGTCACTTCAAAAGAATATGGAATAAAGCAACCAACAAAGGGAAGCATTAGAAGCCGAAGTAGTCTCGCTGTGTAAGGAAGTGAAGAAGGAAAAAACTATCCAAAACTATGCCAACAGCTCAAGGGAATTGGAAGAACTCATCAACAATCAACGATATTACAACGACAGAACTGGTCTCGGTTACAAAGAAGAAGAAGCAGGACCTTCTACAACAAAATACAATGAACCTATGAGATCTGACATACATGAAGATTTCATTGGACAAGATTCACAGGCACATCCTTGGAAGACGATTCCTCAACGAAGATTTTCATCCAAGTACCAACATATTTTTCATGGCTATTGTTATTCATGTGGAAAATTTGGTCGTAAAGCTATAGAATGTTGCACGTACCCTAGGAACCAATACAATTCCAAGAGATTCTTAAAATATGAACCTCCCAGGGCTCAACGAAACATCAATAGATTTGAACATTTAAGAAATAATATGGAATGTTACAAATGTCAGAACTTTGGACACATAGCCAGAGATTGCAGACTTGAAAATCCTCCAGAAGAATATTCAAAGCCACAGAATGAACGAACATGGAAGAAGAAGAATATTGATAATTGTGCTCTTGCTCTCAAGGCTCAAAAAAATAAAGATGTGTGGTATGTTGATAGCGGTTGCTCAACGCATATGACGGGAGATAGAAATAAATTTGTATCTTTGAAAGAGAAGATGGATGGAACCATATCCTTTGGAAATGATGGATCTTCAAATGTTATAGGATCAAGTACTATCACTCTCGGAAGCAAAGATGTTATAGCCAAGAATGTTCTATTGGTCGAAAACATGAATCAAAATCTACTCAGTGTTGGACAAATTTGTGATCAAGGACACACAATGCTATTCAACTCTACAAAATGCGAAATCAGGAAAGGCAGGTACGGTAAAATTGTGGCTACAGCAAGTCGAGCTCCAAATGACATGTATGTTTTGGATGAAGCAACTAAAGCATGTCTACTAGCTAAAGAAGATGAAATGTGGTTATGGCACAAACGAATGGGTCACATAAACTTTGACAATCTTGTCAAGATAAGCAAAAAGGAAGCCGTACGAGAAATGCCGAAAGTCTCAAAACCTTCCAACACACTATATGAGGCATGTCGGCATGGAAAGTAGACAAAAGTCTAATTTAAAACAAAAGAACACTTTGCATCACATCCATTGGAATTGATACATACTGATCTATGTGGTCCTGTGAGAAAAAAAGGCTTAGACGGAGAATTATATTTCATGTTAATGATAGACGACTATACCAGGATGACAACCATCAGTTTCCTAAAGAAAAAATCTAAAGCATTTGAGTGTTTTAAGATCTACAAGGAGATGGTTGAAAATAAAACTTATTTGAAAATAAATTGTTTAAGATCAGATAATGGTCGAGAATTCACTTCCAAATTATTTTAGCAATACTGTGATGAAAATGGAATAAAAAGGCAATTTTCAACAGCACGAACACCTCAGCAAAATGGAGTTGCTGAAAGAAAGAATAGAACTGTAAAGGAAATGGGTAGAACAATGTTGAAGGACTCAAAATTGGATGAAAAATTCTGGGTTCAAGCAATTAAAATCTGACAGTCTTCATTATCAACCAAATTACTTCAGAAATAATTGCAGCAAGACTCATATAGATTATGGAAAGGAAAACAGAGCAATTCAGCATGTAAAATGGCACAAGCCTTTGACAAATGTCATATCAAAAGAGAGGATCAAAATTTGGGTAAAGTTTGAATCATGTGCCTAATGAAGGTATCTTTGTTGGTTACTCACGCAAAAAGGCCTATAAATTCTATAATCTGGTGAAAATAGATAATTGGAGAGCCTCAAATATTTACATTTGGCAGATATGGTGTTGTAAACTGATAGAAACTATCAACGAGGAAGAAGTAAACAATGATCATCAAGATATACCAGAACAACAACAAGAAGCTCCTCCAACGAGAACAAAAGAGTGGATTCAAAAGAACCATCCATAAAATCAAATCATTGGTGACATAAATGAAGGTCGACAGCTTTGTTCATCACAACAAGCTCACGTTGCTTTTCTAGCAACCTTTGAGCCTAGTAGTTTTGAGGAAGCCAGCCAAAATGAACATTGGGTAGCAACTATGAATGAAGAATTGGATCAAATTGAGAAGAATAACACCTGGGAATTAGTTCCACGACCAAAAGATAAAAATGTCATTGGGACTAAATGGGTGTTCAGGAACAAATTGAATGAAGATGGGCAGGTTACCAGAAACAAAGCAAGATTGTTTTGAAAAGGCTATGCACATGTGGAAGGAATTGATTTTGACAAAAAAATTGCACCAGTTGCCAGAATGGAAGCCATCCAAATGTTTCTCGCCTATGCATGTTCAAGAAAAATCGAAGTCTACCAAATGGATGTTAAGTCAGCATTTTTGAATGGAGAATTAGAAGAATAATTTTACATCGAACAACCTGAAGTTTTTATACTATCACAAAAAGAAGACTATGTCTGCAGGTTAAAGAAGGCTCTATATGGTCTCAAGCAGGCTCCCAGAGCATGGTATGCTCATCTTGATGGATATCTACGTCAACAAGGGTTTAAGAAAGGTACTGTTGATAGAAATATTTATGTACAAATAGATAAAGATAATTTAAAAATCATTGAGGTATATGTGGATGATATAATATTTCGTAGCAATGATGATCGACTAAGTAAGAACTTTTCTACAAAGATGCAAAGTGAGTTTGAGATGTCTTTACTTGGTGAGCTGACGTACTTCTTAGGGCTTCAAATATCTCAACAAGAGAAAGGAATATTTATATGTCAACCCAAGTACATCAAGGAAATGCTCAAGAAATTCAAAATGGAAGATTGCAAACCCGTCCTTACTCCAATGATAACAGGTTGCAATTTGAGCATAGATGACTCATCTAAGGATGTGGATCAGAGGTTGTACAAATCTATGATTGGTAGTCTTCTATATGTAACAGCCTCTCGGCCAGATGTTATGCAAGAAGTTGGACAAGTAGCAAGATTCCAAGCAGCATCAAAAGAATCACATATTATTGCCATCAAAAGAATTCTTCGATATCTAAAGGGCACAGAAGAATATGGCTTGTGGTATCCCAAGGGAAACAATCTCATTATTCAAGCCTTTACAGATGCAGATTGGGCAGGAAGCATTGATGATCGTAAGAGTACTAGTGGAGCAGCATTCTACTAGGTGGTTTTCTCGTATCATGGTTGAGCTAAAATCAAACTTGAATCTCATTATCTACAGTGGAAGAAGAATAAATTGCAGCAACATCATGTTGTACTCAAGTCCTTTGGATGAAACAAAATTTGCAAGATATTCAAGTACAATTCAGTGAGCCTATTCCCATATTCTGTGACAACACTAGTGCCATCAGCATCTCCAAGAATCCTGTCATGCATTCAGAAACAAAACACATTCCAATCAAATATCATTTTGTTAGAGAAAAAGTTGTTGAAAAGAATATCAAACTTGAGTATGTTTGTACAAAATAACAAATTGTTGATATCTTCACCAAAACTTTACCTCGTGAAGCATTTGAATATCTTCATCAAAAGCTTGGGATTCTCCCAAGTTCTCATTAGATTATAGGTCTGTAGGACAGTTGTGTGTAAGGGGGAGTGGAAGTGTGTACAGGTCCACAGGATGGTTGTGTTTCAGGGGGAGTTACCCTTTGTCATTGATGTCAAATGGGGAGAGAATGTTGTAGGAATATGTGTTATGATCACAAGGGGAGTACTTGTGTTGCCATCAATGCCATAGGGGGAGATTGTTGATCAACGGTTGTCATTGATGTCAACCCAAGCAGCACCAGGGGCTAACCAAATATTGCATGAGAATTTTGACCCACAAAATTAATATATTATCGATCAATAATTCTTTTTATCATTAGAAATTGTCGATATGTTTCCGTTGATATATGGCACGCCATGTAATTCTTCACGGTTTGAGAGATATTCATGTTTGAAGTTTTTACCCCCTGTTAGTGGGCTAAAACCCCATGGGGTTGGGGCATGGGTCATTGAAAAGTCATAATTAATATTTTTTAAGCTCCTAAAATCCCTCCCACGTTCATTTCTTGAAGCCCCTCTCAACTTAAGCATTCATATAAATTGTGATCTTCATTTCCTCCTTAGGCAAGGGATTTCGCCATCTGAAACAGGTCATCCTGGAATTTTCGCTCTAAATTTTTTTATACAAAGGATCAAAAGCTTAAATTTTTATGAGGTGAAGAAAAACTCCTAAGGAAGCTGTGGTAAAAATTTTAGATCAATTTGCTCAATATTGTTGGAGATATGATCTGTGGAAGTCAGGGTTTTTGCAGGCACCTGAAATTCATCTCAAAGAAGTGACCTTTGTAAAATAGTCATAACCCTCTCTTTGAGTATCAGACTGGAATTTTGTAAAAATTGTTAGATATTTCACAGTCTATAATTTTTTCTCTATCAATTTCAGAGCCAAATAAAGAAACAATAACACGAGGCACGCCATACAAGTGCGCTCTACTCAAACAGTCCATAGTTAGGGCATTGTGAGAGATTGGGCATAATTCTCTCTTGAAGAATCCAAATTGGGTCAGACCTATGGCATTGGAAAGAAGACTCAGAGGACTACTACAGGACCAAAAATCAGATATTGAGGATCTAAAATAACATAGATACACCATATTCAATATCGAGCTCCTAGAAGGCAAGAAAAAGCTAGATCATGTGTTGTCAAGGGTTGCAAAGGACCAGACTTTCTATGGCAGCAAAGCAAAGCAAGGTGCAGCAGAGGGTAGCATGACAGGAGCAGCAACCAAGGTGCATAACAGTAGCAAGAAGTTCATCATATGAAGTCTTCAAGTGGACAGCACTGCATACAATCATTGTAAAGGTATCACTATACTTAATCATTGTAAATACATTATTGTACAAATTGTACTAGTATCTATCTGCCAAGGGTTGAAGAGGCAGTGTTGGGAGTTCTAGGATCATCATTAGATGGTTGTTTCAAATTTTGGGTTATGGTCTAGTATATCTTCTTCTTCGACATCATTCTATATCATTGTAAAGTGGACCATTTTCCCTGGTACAAGAGTCCATTCTTCTTTTATTATTCTATAGGGTGGTAGGGTGGCGCTAGGGTGAGTTGTAGCTCATTAGGTGTTGGGGCATCCGTTTAGTTGACTACTGAAGAATCTAAGGTGTTGGAGAGTCCATCCAATGGGAGCTGGAGAAGAATGATTTTCTAGATTCTAGGAAGTTGGAGCTTTATTTTCAATTGGAATTGAATATTAAAAAATTATTAGAAAAGCATTAGGTAGTTTTTGTCCCGGAGTGGGTTTCTACCTTAAAATCTGTGTGCATTTGTGTTCCTCTTTTTTGTTGCTATCATTGTACAAACACTGATAATAATTGAAGATTAACTAATTCCCTAATTGAAAGGAATACTGATTCACCCCCCCTCTTAGTATTTCCAACAATTTCACTGTCAATCGTAACTAAGCTTGCAATTCCATTGTAAAAAATTGTATCAACTTCATAAGGACCTAGCCATCTAGTGCATAGCTTACCCTTGAGATCCTAGCCTCCCTTCTGTAAATTCTTTTTTTTTTGAATTTTTCATGCCACTTAGCTCTCTGTTACTGGATGATCTCTTTTTTTTGAATAACTACTAACCATTTTTTCTCTAATTCATTGATTTGGTACAACCATTTATTTTGTTCTTTTGTGAGATACAATTTTACTTGTAGTTATTTTCTTGATGTTTTGATCTCTAACTCTATGGGGAATAAAGGATTTTTTCCATACACCACTTCGTATGGTGATAATCCCATAGTATTCCTTCATGTACTCCTATATGCCCACAACACTTCTAGAAGTTTATTAGCCCAATCTCTCTAGTGGCTGGCCACATTCCTGTTAAGAATAACCTTAATAACCTTATTGGTGCTCTCCACCTATCTCTTTTTTTGTGGCTGATAAAGTGAAGTGATTGTATGACAAATATTATAATTTTCAACCAAACTTTGAATTAAGTGACATTTAAATTGGGGTCCTTCGACTGTCACTATTTCTCTAGGTATCTGAAAGCAGACAGATATATCTTCAAATAGAAACTTTGAAAAAACCTATTTTGTAGCTCTAGTTAATGTTTTTTCCTCAACCCACTTCATGACATAATCTATGCAAACCAAGATATAGAAATTTTGCTGGGATTATGGATTAATTGGTCTGAAA